>BSDF01000157.1:0-33446 GCA_027925045.1 Hypotaenidia okinawae
CTCCTTTCTGGTGAACTGATCCGTGCCGATATCAAATGCCATGCTTAGAAATGTCGTGGCTCTTCTTTATTGTTTTTTCCTGCACCAAAGTGCTCCGGCCTCCTCGAATGCTCCAGCCGTCCCCTCTGCTCCAACGTCGCCCACCTCTCCGTCCGAGTTCGTCTTCCCACCTTTGTCCACCCCTCCTGCCTGGTCCTCTGCTCTGGCCACCTCTGCCATCCTTGCCAAGTCCGCTCCAGCCCCCAAGTTAGTAGCTCTGGCCAAGTTCATTTTCCTGGCCTGGTCCACCGCCCCGTCCTCGACCTCTGCCCCGTCCTCGACCTCCGCACCGTCCTCGACCTCCACCCTGGCCCCAACCACCGCCCCGTCCTCGACCTCCGCCCCGTCCTCGACCTCTGCCTCGTCCTCGACCTCCGCACCGTCCTCGACCTCCACCCCGCCCCACCACCGCTTCGCCTCGCCTGCACCCCGGCTTCAACCTCAACCCCAGCTTTGACCTCCGCCCCGGCTTTGACCTCGATCCCAGCCTCGACCTCCGCCCCAGCCTCGACCTCAGCCTCGACCTCGACCCCAGCCTCGACCTCGACCCCAGCCTCCACCTCCACCCCGGCTTCGACCTCGACCCCAGCCTCGACCTCCGCCCCAGCCTCGACCTCCACCCCAGCCTCGACCTCCACCCCAGCTTCGACCTCGACCCCAGCCTCAACCTCCGCCTCAGCCTCGACCTCCGCCCCAGCCTCATCCACTGTTCCAGCCTTTTCTGCCCTTCTGGCCATGGCCATTGCTTTGGCCGTGTCCATTGCTCTGGCCCTGGCCATTGCTCTGGGCACGTCCATTGCTCTGGCCATGAGCCCTTCTCTGTCCTGGTCCCTTGTTCTTTCCTGCTGTGCTGTTCTGGCCTGGTCCACCTCTTTAGCTTTGTCTGTTGCTCTGGCTTTGTGTGTAGCTCTGGTCTTGTCCTGTTCTCCGGTTTCATCCCCTGCTCCCACCTCGTCCCCTGCTCCCACCTCGTCCTCTGCTCCCACCTCGTCCTTTTCCCCTGCTCCAATCTAGTCCCTTGTTCCTCCCTACTCCCCTGTTCACCTGCCGTTTAGTTCCATTTGATTTTATTGTTTACCCCCCTGTTTTGGTTTATTTGTTCATTTTTTGTCTGTCAACTGTTAAAAGAAATATTGTTTTATTTTATTACAATAAATACTGAGATTCTCTCCAAAAAGCCGTGCTGGCAGGAAGCTCTTTGTCTGGGCCCGGAGCGGCGTTGACCCATCAGTGGGCTCTGTAGCTCCGAGCTGGCTCGGGGCGGGACGGGTCTCGGAGCACAGCCTCATCCCTAAGGGATTCTCACCAAGCCTGAAGGGACCATGGGGCTGTGGTCTGGCAGCCAGAGGAGCGAGGGCAATCCCCTCCCTGCCGCGGGAGGAGCTCTCCCTTTGGGGGAAGTCCTTAGATTTGTTGGGAAGAGAAAGCCAGAGCTGTCTGTGCGGCGTGCTGAGCGTGGGCTGTCCGGGACTGGGACCGGGCTGAAGGGGATCCAGGTGTTTCCGTGCGGAATTGCAGGGTGCTGCTGGAGAAGGGAGGCTGGAGGTCCCGTGGTCGAGGTGGCGGGGCGGGATCGGCTCTTGTGGGGAAAAGATGGGGATTTTGGGGCCGTGGCCTCTGGGCGCAGTGAGCCCTCACGGTGCTGCTCCTCGGCTCTGTTGGGATTCATCCGTCGGGGCTTGGCTTCCAAACCCACGGGCTTCATCCGTAAGAGGTGCAAGGTCCTCCAAACCCATGGTTCTGTCCTGGCAGGAGGTGTGTCCTCTACCCCATGGCTGCTGAAGGCGGCGCTGTATGAGAGTGGGGACTGTTCCCTCGTGCTGTGTGGTGGTCACAGGGGGGCGCCTTGGGTCCTGGGGCCCCTACAAGGCGCTGAGACCACCCTGGGGGAGAAGTGGCCTCCTGACTGAGTGAGGAGGCGGCCGCGGGACCCCGTGTCTCATTAGGAAATGTCCTTTGGGAGTTGGCGCTTTGCCACGCTGAGGGGAGGGCGAGGCTGCGGGGAGGGTGGGTGGGCAGGCTGCTCCCCACTGGCTTTGCAGGCTGCGTGCGTGTGCAGAAAGGCCACGGCTGGCTCAGCCTGTGAGCTGGGGTCAGAGCAAGCCCCCTTGGGGCTGGGGACGGTGGGTGGCAGGAGCTTGGCCCCCACCTCCCAGCCCAAAGCCCGTTCTGCCCTTAGCCCACCGGTGTTGCCCTTACACCCACCCTGCTGGAAGCCACCAGCCCAATTAGTGATCTGCTAAGAACCTTTGGGCTTTACTAACCAGGGAGAGGTGGCTGTGCGATGTCAACCCTTCCCCAAGTCACCAGGTAAAGGGATTCTCCCCCATCCGCCCACGAAAAATACCCCCAACCACCTTCATCCCCCCCGCAACGCCCCGGCAGTACGTGCCGGAGGCAGGGAGACGCGGCATCGAGCCACGCTGCTTCCCATCCCTCCTCTTTCATTTGGTTCTTGCAGGGTTTGATTAATTGTTTTTAATATGTTTGGATTCTTTTTTCTCTCTTTGTTTCTTCCTTCCCCTTTTTTTTTTTTCACCTTTTTAACCATTTCTGGAGCTCTCTCTGAAGGAACAACCAGCAGCTCTTGGCTGGCAGGAGGAGAGACCATGGCATGGGACACATGGGATGGCTTCCTTCTCCCGCCTTGCTCGAGGTCCATTTTTGTCCAAACTTGGGGTTTGTTGGTTTTTTAAATTTTTATTCACAAAATAATGAAAAAGAAAAAATCAAAAAGCAAATGATTGCTGCAAGCCTCAGCTTTACACCCAGACAAAGAGCCCCAGAAGGGAAACACAAGCTGAAGGTGCTGAGGTACGAAAACCTGAGGTAGTTTCTGTGTGTGTGTGTGTGTTTGTGTGTGTATGGGGGGGAGGTTGGTTTCTTGGAGGTTTGGGGTTGCTTTTGTTTTCAACTTTCCCCTATTCACTCTCAGGAGGTCCCACCGGAGAGAGAGAGAGAGAGAGAGAGGAGAGAGCCACCCCTCTCCTCCGGCACCGCCGGGGAGAGCTGAGCAGAAACGGGCCCCGGGAGCGTGCGTGGGGAAGGAGCAGAGGGCTCTGTGTGTGTGTGAGGGGATGCAGCGTGTGGAGGGCAGTCCCGGCGTAGGGCCTGTGGAGAAAGGGGGATGCCTTGCAGGTGATAACGGTGTCCAGTATCCCGGAGCTCCCAGTACGAGATGGTGGATGGTTGTGGGGTTGGAAGGGGCCTTGGAGATCCATCTTGTTGCAGCCCCCCTGCTATGGGCAGCGATGGCCACGCCATGCCTGTGGCTTCTGTGTCCCTCAGGAGAAGTGGCATCTTGTGCAGAGAGACGCTGGCTGCACCAGGAGTAGTTGCCAGCAGCCGCGCAGAGCCCAGTCCCAGGCGGAGGAAGGCGCCTTTGCAGGCGCTGCTGGCTGTCCTGGCTCGATGGGAGCGGGAGACCCGGTTTCCCGCAGCGATCCATGGCTGGGAACGGCGGGCGCAGCGCTTCCAGGGCAACGGCGTTAGGTGGCTTCAGCTGCTCTCCCGCTGCAAAGCGGTTTTCCAGCAGCGCTGCCCGGGACGGGCTGTAAGGTGGCCGAGGTGTTCCCGTGTCCCCAGCGTGAGTCCTGGCAGAGAACTCTCCGAAGGGAATGATCCCCCTGTGGCGGGAGAAGTAGCGGTGCCTTGGCTGGGAGAGGCGGGGGATGCTGTGCGGTGGCTGTGTGTGTTGTGTTGTATCTTTTGTGTCGGATGGATTCATTGCTGCATGCTGCCGCGAGTCAGCTGAGAGTGGTCAGACAGATTCATGCAGCACACACCCTGAGCCAGCAACAAAAATCAAGTGCTGCACGGTTCTGTAAGGTGACATGTCTTGCAGAATCCACATCTGTCGCTAAGTGCCTTAATACCTTAGCTGTTCCATTTGTTTGCTTTGGGGATCAGGCGTGTCAGGAGTGTAAACAACACCGCTCAAAGGAATGGATCTTCCTCTTGTTTGACACGGACGAGTTTTGCCTTGGCGGGGAATCCTGTTTTATCTGGGAACGTGAAACCTACTGTAAAGACCGGGAAGGCCGTGCTTTTCGGTGTGGCAAGCCGGGGGCATCCCGAGAAGCCTCATCCCGGCTGCCAGCGCAGCACCCTCGCTCCCAGCATCCCCGCGGCTTCGGCCCTTCAACGCTTTCTAGCGGCTCCGTTTCCCGGGACACCGCGTCCTGCGCACCCGCTGCTCCGCTGCTCAGTCGTGCCTTCGGCCATGGCTGAGCCAGTCGGTACCGCGGGATCGGGAGAGGAGACGGGCACCGAGTGCCGGGAGATGGATGAGCCAAGGGCTCGGTAAGCCCCGGGAGCCTCCGTCCGTTCACCCGCTGAGCCGGGGGGAGGAGAGCGGAGGGAGAACCTGCCCAGGGGCCGGGCCTTCGGCCGGTCCCACCCACCTGCGCCCCTCGGTCGGCGGAGCCGGCGTTTTGGGGGCGGAGAGAGAGAGGAGAGAGCCGCCCCTCTCCTCCGGCACGGCCGGGGAGAGCTCAGCGGCTCCCCGAGCGCGCACGCCCGGCCGGGGGGGCTTCTGCTCGGCGCCGAGCTCCCCGCCAAAGCCCCGCCCGGGGCTTTCCGAAGGCGGGGGGAAGAGAGACACCTCCCGCCCCGCCGGAGGAGGGGACAGCCCGACCCGACCCGGCCCAGCTCAGCCCAGCCCAGCCCAGCGCCGCCCGGCGCTGGCGAGGGAGGCCCCGCCCGCGGGAGGGGAGCAGCACCACGCATGCGTGTCCGCCCCTGGCCCCCGCCCCTTGGCCTCGCTGGGCTCTCCCTGCCCAGACAGGCAGCGGCGGGAGCCAATGGAGGGGGCTGCTCGGCAGGGTGGTGGGAGGGGCGGCGGGATGAAGCCGGTCCGTGCCGGTGTTGGCGCAGGATGGTCGCCTTTCCGCCGCGGTCTGCCGGGGCCTGTGTGCCGATGGCTGCTGGGGGCCCTCGGCGCAATGTTGGCCGCTGTCCGCCGCGCTCCCCGATGCGGCCCCGGCCTGGCCGCCGCTCCAGAGGCCGCCGCCCAGGTCAGCGAGCCGCCCCGCGTCCGTAGGGCCGCCCGAGGGCCTCGCCCCGTCCCCGAGTCCCCGCGGCCTGTCGGGGTGCGGCCTGCGGGACCTGTTCCCCCGCCTGTCCCCTCCGAGCCAGCCCGGCGCGCGGCGCCTCGGCCGCCTCTCGTCGGCGGTAGAGCCCATGGCGGGAGCGCAGCTCGGTGTCCCCCCGGCCCGAGAAGGCCCCTGGCAAACCTGTGTCGTGTCGTCCCCACACACACACACCCCCCGTTGTCTTTCCGGTGTGGGAAGCGGGGAGTTTGCAAAGAAAGGGGCCCTGGGAGGGTGCGTGGGGAAGGAGCAGAGGGCTCTGTGTGTGTGTGTGAGGGGATGCAGCGTGTGGAGGGCAGTCCCGGCGTAGGGCCTGTGGAGAAAGGGGGATGCCTTGCAGGTGTTAAGGGTGTCCAGTATCCCGGAGGTCCCAGTAAGAGACGGTGGATGGTTGTGGGGTTGGAAGGGGCCTTGGAGATCCATCTTGTTGCAGCCCCCTGCTATGGGCAGCGATGGCCACGCCATGCCTGTGGCTTCTATGTCCTTGTGTAGAGAGGCGCTGGCTGCAGCAGTAGGAGTTGCCAGTATTGCCCTGCTGAAGGGCAGCGTGCGACTTTTGGTGGGGATTAATTTGTGCAGGTTAATAAAAAGCCCTTTCCCCGTTAGCTGAAGCCGTGTGTTTGGTGCTGGGAAGAAGTGTAAAGCATGAAGCAGCATTAAGAGAAGGGGATGGTCCCACTGTAGCGGGAGAATTAGCGGTGCTTTGGCTGGGAGAGGCGGGGGATGCTGTGCGGTGGCTGTGTGTGTGCCGGAGATGGTCCTTGTGGGGGGGCGTTTGAAGGGAAACTAGAGCAATTAGCTTTGGAAGTTTGTTTGTGTGAAGCTCACCCGTGGTTGTAAATCCCTGTTCTGTGTGTTCTTTCCTCAGCAATCAGCTGCCAGTGGAACCTGGTGACTGGCAGGGACCACAAGAGCTAAGACCGGGAGCCGCCCAGGACAGAGGTATTTCCTAGGCCCGGTTCTTCTGAGGTTTGGCCTCCCTTGGAAAACTGAGGGGTGTCTGAAAGTGCAGAAGGAAGGGTGTGCAGCTTGGAATGAATCCCGCTGCTTTGGGTGGGATTAAGGAGGTGGGTGTAGTGGGTTGGCCCTGGCTAGAGGCTAAATACTCACCCAGCCGCTCGCTCACTCACTCGCTCCCCTGTGTTCGAAATGCCAGAGGGGCTAAGGACAGCGGTGACATACTAGTGAAGCAGGAATTCCTTGTCCGTTCTGGCCGTGACCAAGCCAAGTAGGCACACCTGTGGTCAGAGTTCACAGCATTTTTATACCCTATTCCCGTCCGAAATCCCTCCCCTGTGTCTCTATGGATTTGTTTTTTCCAAGGTTTACAGGCTCAACCAAGGTGCCTTCTTTGCACATTGCACGTCTGGCCGGTTCCCGCTTTGCATTAATATTGATGGCTTTCCTAATTCTCTTACATAGCCCTGAACTGCTGCATATCTGTTTTGTCTGGGCGCATTGAAGCCAACCGGGGACCCTCAGATGCTTGCCTTTCTCTCGCTGCTTAGGCAGCTGAATAGTGGGGCGTGATTGGGACCCAGAGCACAGCGGCTTGCCTGAGGAGGTCAAGGCTCAAGCCAGGTTCCAGTTTGAATTATGCAGCAGTACCCTGATTCATCTTGTTTTAGAGGACAGCTCAATCGGAGCGATCTACACAGCTCCCTGTGGGCTGTCTCTGCCACGAGTCTCCTGATGGCCTCGACATTGCTGAAAGCCATGCTGTTTGTGGATCCAGATGATCCTTCCGTTCCATCCCATGCCCTGAGTCCCAGTTGAAGCCCCACTTCTAGGTTCTCGTTCTCTGATGTGTGGGTATAAGTTTCACCTGCATCTTTTAGCAGAGCTGTGTATTCCTCCGTTTCTGATTGAACCCTTATTTGAGAGAGAGATTTTACCAACATTCTTTTCACACAACCAAGAGCCAAACTTCATTAACAGTATTCCCCCTTACCTTATGTGCTATCTGTTGCATACCCAGATTGAGAAATGTCCTTTATCTTCCTATTCCTAAATTCCCTAGGAAGGCTTTCTGATGAGGCGGCCCGAGTCCTGCACTTCCCAAGTCAGCATAAAAACCAGAACAATCCATTTCAGTTTGCAAAAGCAACATTGCCCAGCGTTTTTCACAATTGCCCCCTTCTTTTCTCTGCACTCACTGTTGCCTTTCGCATCTTTTCAAAGTCCCGTTCCATAGGAGGCTTCCAACCTGGCCAGCATGGCTTCACATTCTTTTTTCCTGTATTGTCTGTGTTGACACCCTGTGTTGAGGCCGCTGGGGTAGCAATCCCTGCTGTCATCTCCCCTCTCCTCGTGGGCTCGAGACCATAAGTAATTGTCAGGTGGCCCTTGCTTCCATCGAACCATGCCCAGGAATTGCTGGGTGTTGAAGGAAATTCAGAACAGCCTCAAAGTACCCGCACACCTGCTCTTTTGACCATCTTCTTAGGGTTGGTTCCGTTACTGCCAAGAACCTTCCCATAACTACTTCTTGGTTTCGGGTAGCCTGTACCTCTATCAGAAGACCGCAGTGTTTTGAGCATGTGATTCTTATGTTCCTGTCAGCTTGAGTAACTTTTCCCTGTCTCCTGGGAAGAGAAGGATATTGTCAGAGCCTACGTCTTGGGAGAAGAGAGCTAGAGCGCCGGCAGGTCTGCTGTCTTCCCCGACACGTGCGGGCCGCTGCCAGCCGTCCCCTCCCGTCCACACCGGAGCCTTACAGGGTGACCTGGCTCTGGTTGCAGTATCACAGGTCTCCAAGTCTTGGATCCCCTCTGTGATCCCCTCCTTAGCAGCAGATGGTAAAGGATATTGATTAAGGTTCCTTATTCTGGGAGGAGGTGACTTAACCGCTTCCTCAAGCACTGGAACCTCAAGCAGCAGGGATCCAAAGGTCCGCACTGTTCCATTGGGTAGTTTCCAGACTTTGCTAGGACATCAAATGCTAGTATATTGTTTCTGTCTGGACCAATGACAACCTTTATCTTAGATATTGGAATATTAGAATCTCTCTCTCTGGCACCCAGAGAGCCTCATTCTTCCCCCCCCTCTTCTCCTTCGGGCCTGGCCTTGGTGTCTGTGCAGCTTGTTGCATCTTCTCGCTCGCTTCTCCCCTGGCAAAATGCACCTGGCTGCAGGGTTTTTTCCCCTAAATGTGATTCCCAGAGGCGCTGTGACCATCGCCAATGGGCTCAGCCTTGGTCAGCAGCAACTCTGGCCTTGACTTGGCCGATGTTTACAGTCTGGGGCCTGTAGAGAGCTTCTGGCTGCTGCTTGCCGAAGCCGTCTCAGCTAGGCAAAAGTGCGACAGTGGGCTTTGATGGAAATGCCAATGCGAACCCCTGATAACTCAGCCTCTCCCGTGGCCTGCCTTTGTTGTTTAGATGCTGCCGTCTCTGGCCGAGAAGAGGTTCCTGCTGCGGCGAAGATACCATCTAAAAAAGCCAGGAACCGCCGGGCTTCCATCGGCGATGCCGCTCCAGCTGCGGGAGAGGTTAGCAGAGACTTTCCTGAACCTGTGCAGCCGTGGGTGGTTCTTTTCCCTTGACAGCCGGTGCCTCTTGTGTGCTGGGTTTTCCTCCCTGGGGTTTGCGTGCTCTGCTCTGGCACGTGGAGCTGAATTTGTGCGGTTTAGAGTGGGACACAAGTTCCTGGAGCAGGGCTGACCCACAGTGAAGGTGCTGCTAAAGTCACCTGGAATAACGTGCCAGTGTTTTGGGAAGGGCCTGTGCAGTTTGCTCTGCACCCAGATCACAAACGTTGGCTTCATACGCTGAGGTGCTGATCTCCGTTTTTCATTCTTTTTCCCCCTCCCTCTGTTCTGGCTGGATGTTCAGCACGGAGGAAAGAAGAAACGTGACCAGCTCGTGAAAACCCTGAAGGGCCGATCTGCAAGGCGGCCGTCTGATCCAGCCGGGACAAGCACCAACAAGTAATGAGAAGGGGAATAAGCACTGCCTTTGTGGTGGTAACTTTGTAGCTGTTGTAAAGGGGACTGGAGACTTAAGCTTTGCTGCTGTGTGTTAAGAGAGGCAGCATCTAGTTCTAGTGCTGGCAGGGTAGCTTTCTATTGCTTTAGCTGTGGCTCCCCACTGCCATGCAGACATTTGTGTAGAAAGAAACTGTCTCCTTTCTGGTGAACTGATCCGTGCCGATATCAAATGCCATGCTTAGAAATGTCGTGGCTCTTCTTTATTGTTTTTTCCTGCACCAAAGTGCTCCGGCCTCCTCGATTGCTCCAGCCTTCCCCTCTGCTCCGGCGTCGCCCACCTCTCCGTCTGACTTCATCTTCCCACCTTTGTCCACCCCTCCTGCCTGGTCCTCTGCTACTGGCCACCTCTGCCATCCTGGCGAAGTCTGCTCCAGCCCCCAAGTTACTAGCTCTGGCCAAGTTCATTTTCCTGGCCTGGTCCACCGCCCCGTCCTCAACCTCTGCCCCGTCCTCGACCTCAACCCCGGCTTCGACCTCGTCCCCGGCTTCGACCTCGTCCCCGGCTTCGACCTCGCCTCGTCCTCGACTTCCGACCACCTCGACCCCGCCCGGCTTCGACCCCGCACCGCGGCTTCGACCCCGACCCCGGCTTCGACCTCCACCCCGGCTTCGACCTCGACCCCAGCCTCGACCTCCGCCTCGACCCCGACCCCGGCTTCGACCTCCACCCCGGCCTCGACCACTGCCCCAGCCTCCACCTCTGCCCCGGCTTCGACCTCGACCCCAGCCTCGACCTCCGCCCCAGCCTCGACCTCCACCCCAGCTTCGACCTCGACCCCAGCCTCAACCTCCGCCCCAGCTTCGACCTCCGCCCCAGCCTCATCCACTGCTCCAGCCTTTTCTGCCCTTCTGGCCATGGCCATTGCTTTGGCCGTGTCCATTGCTCTGGCCCTGGCCATTGCTCTGGGCACGTCCATTGCTCTGGCCATGTGCACCGCTCTGTCCTGGTCCCTTGTTCTTTCCTGCTGTGCTGTTCTGGCCTGGTCCACCTCTTTAGCTTTGTCTGTTGCTCTGGCTTTGTGTGTAGCTCTGGTCTTGTCGTGTTCTCAGGTTTCATCCCCTGCTCCCACCTCGTCCCCTGCTCCCACCTGGTCCCCTGCTCCCACCTCGTCCTTTTCCCCTGCTCCAATCTAGTCCCTTGTTCCTCCCTACTCCCCTGTTCACCTGCCGTTTAGTTCCATTTGATTTTATTGTTTACCCCCCTGTTTTGGTTTATTTGTTCATTTTTTGTCTGTCAACTGTTAAAAGAAATATTGATTTATTTTATTACAATAAATATTGAGATTCTCTCCAAAAAGCCGTGCTGGCAGGAAGCTCTTTGTCTGGGACCGGAGCGGCGTTGACCCGTCAGTGGGCTCTGTAGCTCCGAGCTGGCTCGGGGCGGGACGGGTCTCGGAGCAGAGCCTCATCCCTAAGGGATTCTCACCAAGCCTGAAGGGACCATGGGGCTGTGGTCTGGCAGCCAGAGGAGCGAGGGCAATCCCCTCCCTGCCGCGGGAGGAGCTCTCCCTTTGGGGGAACTCCTTCGATTTGTTGGGAAGAGAAAGCCAGAGCTGTCTGTGCGGCGTGCTGAGCGTGGGCTGTCCGGGACTGGGACCAGGGTTAAGGGGATCCAGGTGTTTCCGTGCGGAATTGCAGGGTGCTGCTGGAGAAGGGAGGCTGGAGCTGCCGTGGTCGAGGTGGCGGGGCGGGATCGGCTCTTGTGGGGAAAAGATGGGGATGTTGGGGCCGTGGCCTCTGGGCGCAGTGAGCCCTCACGGTGCTGCTCCTCGGCTCTGGTGGGATTCATCCGTCGGGGCTTGGCTTCCAAACCCACGGGCTTCATCCGTAAGAGATGCAAGGTCCTCCAAACCCATGGTTCTGTCCTGGCAGGAGGTGTGTCCTCTACCCCATGGCTGCTGAAGGCCGCGCTGTATGAGAGTGGGGACTGTTCCCTCGTGCTGTGTGGTGGTCACAGGGGGGCGCCTTGGGTCCTGGGGCCCCTGCAAGGCGCTGAGACCACCCTGGGGGAGAAGTGGCCTCCTGACTGAGTGAGGAGGCGGCCGCGGGACCCCGTGTCTCATTAGGAAATGTCCTTTGGGAGTTGGCGCTTTGCCACGCTGAGGGGAGGGCGAGGCTGCGGGGAGGGTGGGTGGGCAGGCTGCTCCCCACTGGCTTTGCAGGCTGCGTGCGTGTGCAGAAAGGCCACGGCTGGCTCAGCCTGTGAGCTGGGGTCAGAGCAAGCCCCCTTGGGGCTGGGGACGGTGGGTGGCAGGAGCTTGGCCCCCACCTCCCAGCCCAAAGCCCGTTCTGGCCTTAGCCCACCGGTGTTGCCCTGACACCCACCCTGCTGGAAGCCACCAGCCCAATTAGTGATCTGCTAAGAACCTTTTGGCTTGACTAACCAGGGAGAGGTGGCTGTGCGATGTCAACCCTTCCCCAAGTCACCAGGTAAAGGGATGCTCCCCCATCCGCCCACGAAAAATACCCCCAACCACCTTCATCCCCCCCGCAACGCCCCGGCAGTGCGTGCCGGAGGCAGGGAGACGCGGCATCGAGCCACGCTGCTTCCCATCCCTCCTCTTTCATTTGGTTCTTGCAGGGTTTGATTAATTGTTTTAAAATATGTTTGGATTCTTTTTTCCCTCTTTGTTTCTTCCTTCCCTTTTTTTTTTTTCGCCTTTTTAACCATTTCTGGAGCTCTCTCTGAAGGAACAACCAGCAGCTCTTGGCTGGCAGGAGGAGAGACCATGGCATGGGACACATGGGATGGCTTCCTTCTCCCGCCTTGCTCGAGGTCCATTTTTGTCCAAACTTGGGGTTTGTTGGTTTTTTAAATTTTTATTCACAAAATAATGAAAAAGAAAAAATCAAAAAGCAAATGATTGCTGCAAGCCTCAGCTTTACACCCAGACAAAGAGCCCCAGAAGGGAAACACAAGCTGAAGGTGCTGAGGTACGAAAACCTGAGGTAGTTTCTGTGTGTGTGTGTGTGTGTGTGTATTTGGGGGGGAGGTTGGTTTCTTGGGGGTTTGGGGTTGCTTTTGTTTTCAACTTTCCCCTCTTCACTCTCAGGAGGTCCCACCGGAGAGAGAGAGAGAGAGAGAGAGAGAGAGCCACCCCTCTCCTCCGGCACCGCCGGGGAGAGCTGAGCAGAAACGGGCCCCGGGAGCGTGCGTGGGGAAGGAGCAGAGGGCTGTGTGTGTGTGTGAGGGGATGCAGCGTGTGGAGGGCAGTCCCGGCGTAGGGCCTGTGGAGAAAGGGGGATGCCTTGCAGGTGATAACGGTGTCCAGTATCCCGGAGCTCCCAGTACGAGATGGTGGATGGTTGTGGGGTTGGAAGGGGCCTTGGAGATCCATCTTGTTGCAGCCCCCCTGCTATGGGCAGCGATGGCCACGCCATGCCTGTGGCTTCTGTGTCCCTCAGGAGAAGTGGCATCTTGTGCAGAGAGACGCTGGCTGCACCAGGAGTAGTTGCCAGCAGCCGCGCAGAGCCCAGTCCCAGGCGGAGGAAGGCGCCTTTGCAGGCGCTGCTGGCTGTCCTGGCTCGATGGGAGCGGGAGACCCGGTTTCCCGCAGCGATCCATGGCTGGGAACGGCGGGCGCAGCGCTTCCAGGGCAACGGCGTTAGGTGGCTTCAGCTGCTCTCCCGCTGCAAAGCGGTTTTCCAGCAGCGCTGCCCGGGACGGGCTGTAAGGTGGCCGAGGTGTTCCCGTGTCCCCAGCGTGAGTCCTGGCAGAGAACTCTCCGAAGGGAATGATCCCCCTGTGGCGGGAGAAGTAGCGGTGCCTTGGCTGGGAGAGGCGGGGGATGCTGTGCGGTGGCTGTGTGTGTTGTGTTGTATCTTTTGTGTCGGATGGATTCATTGCTGCATGCTGCCGCGAGTCAGCTGAGAGTGGTCAGACAGATTCATGCAGCACACACCCTGAGCCAGCAACAAAAATCAAGTGCTGCACGGTTCTGTAAGGTGACATGTCTTGCAGAATCCACATCTGTCGCTAAGTGCCTTAATACCTTAGCTGTTCCATTTGCTTGCTTTGGGGATCAGGCGTGTCAGGAGTGTAAACAACACCGCTCAAAGGAATGGATCTTCCTCTTGTTTGACACGGACGAGTTTTGCCTTGGCGGGGAATCCTGTTTTATCTGGGAACGTGAAACCTCCTGTAAAGACCGGGAAGGCCGTGCTTTTCGGTGTGGCAAGCCGGGGGCATCCCGAGAAGCCTCATCCCGGCTGCCAGCGCAGCACCCTCGCTCCCAGCATCCCCGCGGCTTCGGCCCTTCAACGCTTTCTAGCGGCTCCGTTTCCCGGGACACCGCGTCCTGCGCACCCGCTGCTCCGCTGCTCAGTCGTGCCTTCGGCCATGGCTGAGCCAGTCGGTACCGCGGGATCGGGAGAGGAGACGGGCACCGAGTGCCGGGAGATGGATGAGCCAAGGGCTCGGTAAGCCCCGGGAGCCTCCGTCCGTTCACCCGCTGAGCCGGGGGGAGGAGAGCGGAGGGAGAACCTGCCCAGGGGCCGGGCCTTCGGCCGGTCCCACCCACCTGCGCCCCTCGGTCGGCGGAGCCGGCGTTTTGGGGGCGGAGAGAGAGAGGAGAGAGCCGCCCCTCTCCTCCGGCACGGCCGGGGAGAGCTCAGCGGCTCCCCGAGCGCGCACGCCCGGCCGGGGGGGCTTCTGCTCGGCGCCGAGCTCCCCGCCAAAGCCCCGCCCGGGGCTTTCCGAAGGCGGGGGGAAGAGAGACACCTCCCGCCCCGCCGGAGGAGGGGACAGCCCGACCCGACCCGGCCCAGCTCAGCCCAGCCCAGCCCAGCGCCGCCCGGCGCTGGCGAGGGAGGCCCCGCCCGCGGGAGGGGAGCAGCACCACGCATGCGTGTCCGCCCCTGGCCCCCGCCCCTTGGCCTCGCTGGGCTCTCCCTGCCCAGACAGGCAGCGGCGGGAGCCAATGGAGGGGGCTGCTCGGCAGGGTGGTGGGAGGGGCGGCGGGATGAAGCCGGTCCGTGCCGGTGTTGGCGCAGGATGGTGGCCTTTCCGCCGCGGTCTGCCGGGGCCTGTGTGCCGATGGCTGCTGGGGGCCCTCGGCGCAATGTTGGCCGCTGTCCGCCGCGCTCCCCGATGCGGCCCCGGCCTGGCCGCCGCTCCAGAGGCCGCCGCCCAGGTCAGCGAGCCGCCCCGCGTCCGTAGGGCCGCCCGAGGGCCTCGCCCCGTCCCCGAGTCCCCGCGGCCTGTCGGGGTGCGGCCTGCGGGACCTGTTCCCCCGCCTGTCCCCTCCGAGCCAGCCCGGCGCGCGGCGCCTCGGCCGCCTCTCGTCGGCGGTAGAGCCCATGGCGGGAGCGCAGCTCGGTGTCCCCCCGGCCCGAGAAGGCCCCTGGCAAACCTGTGTCGTGTCGTCCCCACACACACACACCCCCCGTTGTCTTTCCGGTGTGGGAAGCGGGGAGTTTGCAAAGAAAGGGGCCCTGGGAGGGTGCGTGGGGAAGGAGCAGAGGGCTCTGTGTGTGTGTGTGAGGGGATGCAGCGTGTGGAGGGCAGTCCCGGCGTAGGGCCTGTGGAGAAAGGGGGATGCCTTGCAGGTGTTAAGGGTGTCCAGTATCCCGGAGGTCCCAGTAAGAGACGGTGGATGGTTGTGGGGTTGGAAGGGGCCTTGGAGATCCATCTTGTTGCAGCCCCCCTGCTATGGGCAGCGATGGCCACGCCATGCCTGTGGCTTCTATGTCCTTGTGTAGAGAGGCGCTGGCTGCAGCAGTAGGAGTTGCCAGTATTGCCCTGCTGAAGGGCAGCGTGCGACTTTTGGTGGGGATTAATCTGTGCAGGTTAATAAAAAGCCCTTTCCCCGTTAGCTGAAGCCGTGTGTTTGGTGCTGGGAAGAAGTGTAAAGCATGAAGCAGCATTAAGAGAAGGGGATGGTCCCACTGTAGCGGGAGAATTAGCGGTGCTTTGGCTGGGAGAGGCGGGGGATGCTGTGCGGTGGCTGTGTGTGTGCCGGAGATGGTCCTTGTGGGGGGGCGTTTGAAGGGAAACTAGAGCAATTAGCTTTGGAAGTTTGTTTGTGTGAAGCTCAGCCGTGGTTGTAAATCCCTGTTCTGTGTGTTCTTTCCTCAGCAATCAGCTGCCAGTGGAACATGGTGACTGGCAGGGACCACAAGAGCTAAGACCGGGAGCCGCCCAGGACAGAGGTATTTCCTAGGCCCGGTTCTTCTGAGGTTTGGCCTCCCTTGGAAAACTGAGGGGTGTCTGAAAGTGCAGAAGGAAGGGTGTGCAGCTTGGAATGAATCCCGCTGCTTTGGGTGGGATTAAGGAGGTGGGTGTAGTGGGTTGGCCCTGGCTAGAGGCTAAATACTCACCCAGCCGCTCGCTCACTCACTCGCTCCCCTGTGTTCGAAATGCCAGAGGGGCTAAGGACAGCGGTGACATACTAGTGAAGCAGGAATTCCTTGTCCGTTCTGGCCGTGACCAAGCCAAGTAGGCACACCTGTGGTCAGAGTTCACAGCATTTTTATACCCTATTCCCGTCCGAAATCCCTCCCCTGTGTCTCTATGGATTTGTTTTTTCCAAGGTTTACAGGCTCAACCAAGGTGCCTTCTTTGCACATTGCACGTCTGGCCGGTTCCCGCTTTGCATTAATATTGATGGCTTTCCTAATTCTCTTACATAGCCCTGAACTGCTGCATATCTGTTTTGTCTGGGCGCATTGAAGCCAACCGGGGACCCTCAGATGCTTGCCTTTCTCTCGCTGCTTAGGCAGCTGAATAGTGGGGCGTGATTGGGACCCAGAGCACAGCGGCTTGCCTAAGGAGGTCAAGGCTCAAGCCAGGTTCCAGTTTGAATTATGCAGCAGTACCCTGATTCATCTTGTTTTAGAGGACAGCTCAATCGGAGCGATCTACACAGCTCCCTGTGGGCTGTCTCTGCCACGAGTCTCCTGATGGCCTCGACACTGCTGAAAGCCATGCTGTTTGTGGATCCAGATGATCCTTCCGTTCCATCCCATGCCCTGAGTCCCAGTTGAAGCCCCACTTCTAGGTTCTCGTTCTCTGATGTGTGGGTATAAGTTTCACCTGCATCTTTTAGCAGAGCTGTGTATTCCTCCGTTTCTGATTGAACCCTTATTTGGGAGAGAGATTTTACCAACATTCTTTTCACACAACCAAGAGCCAAACTTCATTAACAGTATTCCCCCTTACCTTATGTGCTATCTGTTGCATACCCAGATTGAGAAATGTCCTTTATCTTCCTATTCCTAAATTCCCTAGGAAGGCTTTCTGATGAGGCGGCCCGAGTCCTGCACTTCCCAAGTCAGCATAAAAACCAGAACAATCCATTTCAGTTTGCAAAAGCAACATTGCCCAGCGTTTTTCACAATTGCCCCCTTCTTTTCTCTGCACTCACTGTTGCCTTTCGCATCTTTTCAAAGTCCCGTTCCATAGGAGGCTTCCAACCTGGCCAGCATGGCTTCACATTCTTTTTTCCTGTATTGTCTGTGTTGACACCCTGTGTTGAGGCCGCTGGGGTAGCAATCCCTGCTGTCATCTCCCCTCTCCTCGTGGGCTCGAGACCATAAGTAATTGTCAGGTGGCCCTTGCTTCCATCGAACCATGCCCAGGAATTGCTGGGTGTTGAAGGAAATTCAGAACAGCCTCAAAGTACCCGCACACCTGCTCTTTTGACCATCTTCTTAGGGTTGGTTCCGTTACTGCCAAGAACCTTCCCATAACTACTTCTTGGTTTCGGGTAGCCTGTACCTCTATCAGAAGACCGCAGTGTTTTGAGCATGTGATTCTTATGTTCCTGTCAGCTTGAGTAACTTTTCCCTGTCTCCTGGGAAGAGAAGGATATTGTCAGAGCCTACGTCTTGGGAGAAGAGAGCTAGAGCGCCGGCAGGTCTGCTGTCTTCCCCGACACGTGCGGGGCGCTGCCAGCCGTCCCCTCCCGTCCACACCGGAGCCTTACAGGGTGACCTGGCTCTGGTTGCAGTATCACAGGTCTCCAAGTCTTGGATCCCCTCTGTGATCCCCTCCTTAGCAGCAGATGGTAAAGGATATTGATTAAGGTTCCTTATTCTGGGAGGAGGTGACTTAACCGCTTCCTCAAGCACTGGAACCTCAAGCAGCAGGGATCCAAAGGTCCGCACTGTTCCATTGGGTAGTTTCCAGACTTTGCTAGGACATCAAATGCTAGTATATTGTTTCTGTCTGGACCAATGACAACCTTTATCTTAGATATTGGAATATTAGAATCTCTCTCTCTGGCACCCAGAGAGCCTCATTCTTCCCCCCCCTCTTCTCCTTCGGGCCTGGCCTTGGTGTCTGTGCAGCTTGTTGCATCTTCTCGCTCGCTTCTCCCCTGGCAAAATGCACCTGGCTGCAGGGTTTTTTCCCCTAAATGTGATTCCCAGAGGCGCTGTGACCATCGCCAATGGGCTCAGCCTTGGTCAGCAGCAACTCTGGCCTTGACTTGGCCGATGTTTACAGTCTGGGGCCTGTAGAGAGCTTCTGGCTGCTGCTTGCCGAAGCCGTCTCAGCTAGGCAAAAGTGCGACAGTGGGCTTTGATGGAAATGCCAATGCGAACCCCTGATAACTCAGCCTCTCCCGTGGCCTGCCTTTGTTGTTTAGATGCTGCCGTCTCTGGCCGAGAAGAGGTTCCTGCTGCGGCGAAGATACCATCTAAAAAAGCCAGGAAACGCCGGGCTTCCATCGGCGATGCCGCTCCAGCTGCGGGAGAGGTTAGCAGAGACTTTCCTGAACCTGTGCAGCCGTGGGTGGTTCTTTTCCCTTGACAGCCGGTGCCTCTTGTGTGCTGGGTTTTCCTCCCTGGGGTTTGCGTGCTCTGCTCTGGCACGTGGAGCTGAATTTGTGTGGTTTATAGTGGGACACAAGTTCCTGGAGCAGGGCTGACCCACAGTGAAGGTGCTGCTAAAGTCACCTGGAATAACGTGCCAGTGTTTTGGGAAGGGCCTGTGCAGTTTGCTCTGCACCCAGATCACAAACGTTGGCTTCATACGCTGAGGTGCTGATCTCCGTTTTTCATTCTTTTTCCCCCTCCCTCTGTTCTGGCTGGATGTTCAGCACGGAGGAAAGAAGAAACGTGACCAGCTCGTGAAAAACCTGAAGGGCCGATCTGCAAGGCGGCCGTCTGATCCAGCCGGGACAAGCACCAACAAGTAATGAGAAGGGGAATAAGCGCTGCCTTTGTGGTGGTAACTTTGTAGCTGTTGTAAAGGGGACTGGAGACTTAATCTTTGCTGCTGTGTGTTAAGAGAGGCAGCATCTAGTTCTAGTGCTGGCAGGGTAGCTTTCTATTGCTTTAGCTGTGGCTCCCCGCTGCCATGCAGACATTTGTGTAGGAAGAAACTGTCTCCTTTCTGGTGAACTGATCCGTGCCGATATCAAATGCCATGCTTAGAAATGTCGTGGCTCTTCTTTATTGTTTTTTCCTGCACCAAAGTGCTCCGGCCTCCTCGAATGCTCCAGCCGTCCCCTCTGCTCCAACGTCGCCCACCTCTCCGTCCGAGTTCGTCTTCCCACCTTTGTCCACCCCTCCTGCCTGGTCCTCTGCTCTGGCCACCTCTGCCATCCTTGCCAAGTCCGCTCCAGCCCCCAAGTTAGTAGCTCTGGCCAAGTTCATTTTCCTGGCCTGGTCCACCGCCCCGTCCTCGACCTCTGCCCCGTCCTCGACCTCCGCACCGTCCTCGACCTCCACCCTGGCCCCAACCACCGCCCCGTCCTCGACCTCCGCCCCGTCCTCGACCTCTGCCTCGTCCTCGACCTCCGCACCGTCCTCAACCTCCACCCCGGCCCCAACCACCGCCCCAGCCTCGACCTGCACCCCGGCCTCGACCTGCACCCCGACTTCGACCTCCGACCCAGCCTCGACCACCGCCCCGTCCTCGACCTCCACCCCAGCTTCGTCCTGCACCCCGGCTTCAACCTCAACCCCAGCTTTGACCTCCGCCCCGGCTTTGACCTCGATCCCAGCCTCGACCTCCGACCTCGCAGCCTCGACCTCGACCCCAGCCTCCACCTCCACCCCGGCTTCGACCTCGACCCCAGCCTCGACCTCCGCCCCAGCCTCGACCTCCACCCCAGCCTCGACCTCCACCCCAGCTTCGACCTCGACCCCAGCCTCAACCTCCGCCTCAGCCTCGACCTCCGCCCCAGCCTCATCCACTGTTCCAGCCTTTTCTGCCCTTCTGGCCATGGCCATTGCTCTGGCCGTGTCCATTGCTCTGGCCCTGGCCATTGCTCTGGGCACGTCCATTGCTCTGGCCATGAGCCCTTCTCTGTCCTGGTCCCTTGTTCTTTCCTGCTGTGCTGTTCTGGCCTGGTCCACCTCTTTAGCTTTGTCTGTTGCTCTGGCTTTGTGTGTAGCTCTGGTCTTGTCCTGTTCTCCGGTTTCATCCCCTGCTCCCACCTCGTCCCCTGCTCCCACCTCGTCCTCTGCTCCCACCTCGTCCTTTTCCCCTGCTCCAATCTAGTCCCTTGTTCCTCCCTACTCCCCTGTTCACCTGCCGTTTAGTTCCATTTGATTTTATTGTTTACCCCCCTGTTTTGGTTTATTTGTTCATTTTTTGTCTGTCAACTGTTAAAAGAAATATTGATTTATTTTATTACAATAAATACTGAGATTCTCTCCAAAAAGCCGTGCTGGCAGGAAGCTCTTTGTCTGGGCCCGGAGCGGCGTTGACCCGTCAGTGGGCTCTGTAGCTCCGAGCTGGCTCGGGGCGGGACGGGTCTCGGAGCACAGCCTCATCCCTAAGGGATTCTCACCAAGCCTGAAGGGACCATGGGGCTGTGGTCTGGCAGCCAGAGGAGCGAGGGCAATCCCCTCCCTGCCGCGGGAGGAGCTCTCCCTTTGGGGGAAGTCCTTAGATTTGTTGGGAAGAGAAAGCCAGAGCTGTCTGTGCGGCGTGCTGAGCGTGGGCTGTCCGGGACTGGGACCGGGCTGAAGGGGATCCAGGTGTTTCCGTGCGGAATTGCAGGGTGCTGCTGGAGAAGGGAGGCTGGAGGTCCCGTGGTCGAGGTGGCGGGGCGGGATCGGCTCTTGTGGGGAAAAGATGGGGATTTTGGGGCCGTGGCCTCTGGGCGCAGTGAGCCCTCACGGTGCTGCTCCTCGGCTCTGTTGGGATTCATCCGTCGGGGCTTGGCTTCCAAACCCACGGGCTTCATCCGTAAGAGGTGCAAGGTCCTCCAAACCCATGGTTCTGTCCTGGCAGGAGGTGTGTCCTCTACCCCATGGCTGCTGAAGGCGGCGCTGTATGAGAGTGGGGACTGTTCCCTCGTGCTGTGTGGTGGTCACAGGGGGGCGCCTTGGGTCCTGGGGCCCCTACAAGGCGCTGAGACCACCCTGGGGGAGAAGTGGCCTCCTGACTGAGTGAGGAGGCGGCCGCGGGACCCCGTGTCTCATTAGGAAATGTCCTTTGGGAGTTGGCGCTTTGCCACGCTGAGGGGAGGGCGAGGCTGCGGGGAGGGTGGGTGGGCAGGCTGCTCCCCACTGGCTTTGCAGGCTGCGTGCGTGTGCAGAAAGGCCACGGCTGGCTCAGCCTGTGAGCTGGGGTCAGAGCAAGCCCCCTTGGGGCTGGGGACGGTGGGTGGCAGGAGCTTGGCCCCCACCTCCCAGCCCAAAGCCCGTTCTGCCCTTAGCCCACCGGTGTTGCCCTTACACCCACCCTGCTGGAAGCCACCAGCCCAATTAGTGATCTGCTAAGAACCTTTTGGCTTGACTAACCAGGGAGAGGTGGCTGTGCGATGTCAACCCTTCCCCAAGTCACCAGGTAAAGGGATTCTCCCCCATCCGCCCACGAAAAATACCCCCAACCACCTTCATCCCCCCCGCAACGCCCCGGCAGTGCGTGCCGGAGGCAGGGAGACGCGGCATCGAGCCACGCTGCTTCCCATCCCTCCTCTTTCATTTGGTTCTTGCAGGGTTTGATTAATTGTTTTTAATATGTTTGGATTCTTTTTTCTCTCTTTGTTTCTTCCTTCCCCTTTTTTTTTTTTCACCTTTTTAACCATTTCTGGAGCTCTCTCTGAAGGAACAACCAGCAGCTCTTGGCTGGCAGGAGGAGAGACCATGGCATGGGACACATGGGATGGCTTCCTTCTCCCGCCTTGCTCGAGGTCCATTTTTGTCCAAACTTGGGGTTTGTTGGTTTTTTAAATTTTTATTCACAAAATAATGAAAAAGAAAAAATCAAAAAGCAAATGATTGCTGCAAGCCTCAGCTTTACACCCAGACAAAGAGCCCCAGAAGGGAAACACAAGCTGAAGGTGCTGAGGTACGAAAACCTGAGGTAGTTTCTGTGTGTGTGTGTGTGTTTTAGGGGGGGAGGTTGGTTTCTTGGAGGTTTGGGGTTGCTTTTGTTTTCAACTTTCCCCTATTCACTCTCAGGAGGTCCCACCGGAGAGAGAGAGAGAGAGAGAGAGAGAGAACCACCCCTCTCCTCCGGCACCGCGGGGGAGAGCTCAGCAGAAACGGGCCCCGGGAGCGTGCGTGGGGAAGGAGCAGAGGGCTCTGTGTGTCTGTGAGGGGATGCAGCGTGTGGAGGGCAGTCCCGGCGTAGGGCCTGTGGAGAAAGGGGGATGCCTTGCAGGTGATAACGGTGTCCAGTATCCCGGAGCTCCCAGTACGAGATGGTGGATGGTTGTGGGGTTGGAAGGGGCCTTGGAGATCCATCTTGTTGCAGCCCCCCTGCTATGGGCAGCGATGGCCACGCCATGCCTGTGGCTTCTGTGTCCCTCAGGAGAAGTGGCATCTTGTGGAGAGAGACGCTGGCTGCACCAGGAGTAGTTGCCAGCAGCCGCGCAGAGCCCAGTCCCAGGCGGAGGAAGGCGCCTTTGCAGGCGCTGCTGGCTGTCCTGGCTCGATGGGAGCGGGAGACCCGGTTTCCCGCAGCGATCCATGGCTGGGAACGGCGGGCGCAGCGCTTCCAGGGCAACGGCGTTAGGTGGCTTCAGCTGCTCTCCCGCTGCAAAGCGGTTTTCCAGCAGCGCTGCCCGGGACGGGCTGTAAGGTGGCCGAGGTGTTCCCGTGTCCCCAGCGTGAGTCCTGGCAGAGAACTCTCCGAAGGGAATGATCCCCCTGTGGCGGGAGAAGTAGCGGTGCCTTGGCTGGGAGAGGCGGGGGATGCTGTGCGGTGGCTGTGTGTGTTGTGTTGTATCTTTTGTGTCGGATGGATTCATTGCTGCATGCTGCCGCGAGTCAGCTGAGAGTGGTCAGACAGATTCATGCAGCACACACCCTGAGCCAGCAACAAAAATCAAGTGCTGCACGGTTCTGTAAGGTGACATGTCTTGCAGAATCCACATCTGTCGCTAAGTGCCTTAATACCTTAGCTGTTCCATTTGCTTGCTTTGGGGATCAGGCGTGTCAGGAGTGTAAACAACACCGCTCAAAGGAATGGATCTTCCTCTTGTTTGACACGGACGAGTTTTGCCTTGGCGGGGAATCCTGTTTTATCTGGGAACCTGAAACCTACTGTAAAGACCGGGAAGGCCGTGCTTTTCGGTGTGGCAAGCCGGGGGCATCCCGAGAAGCCTCATCCCGGCTGCCAGCGCAGCACCCTTCGCTCTTCCAGCATCCCCGCGGCTTCGGCCCTTCAACGCTTTCTAGCGGCTCCGTTTCCCGGGACATGAAAAGAAGGAACATTCCTGGTACATCCTAAGGAGTTTTTCTCGGCCGTATCAAGCTGCAATTGAACACATACTACATGTCTAGTAATAACTCCTAAAGTAAAGAAGGTAGGACTGAAACACATACCTTTTCTGAAACCTCCTAACAGAAGACAGAAGCAGCCCCTGTCACTCTGGCTCTCAGCCTTTTCCTTTGCATGGAAAGAGGGAACATTCCTGGTACCTCCTAAGGTGTTTTTCTCAGCCGTAGCAAACTGCAATTCAAAACATGCCAAACGTCCAGCAATAACTCCCAAACGAAAGAAGCTAGCACTAAAACACATAACATGTCAGAAACCTTTTAACAGAAGACAGAAGCAGCCCCTGTTGCTGTGGCTGTATGACTTTTCCTTTGCATGGAAAGAGGGAACATTCCTGGTACCTCCTAAGGTGTTTTTCTCGGCCGTATCAAGCTGCAATTCAAAACATGCTAAATGTCTAGTAATAACTCCTAAAGTAAAGAAGGTAGGACTGAAACACATACCTTTTCTGAAACCTCCTAACAGAAGACAGAAGCAGCCCCTGTCACTCTGGCTCTCATCCTTTTCCTTTGCATGGAAAGAGGGAACATTCCTGGTACCTCCTAAGGTGTTTTTCTCGGCCGTATCAAACTGCAATTCAAAACATGCTAAATGTCTAGTAATAACTCCCAAAGTAAAGAAGGTAGGACTGAAACACATACCTTGTCTGAAACCTCCTAACAGAAGACAGAAGCAGCCCCTGTCACTCTGGCTCTCAGCCTTTTCCTTTGCATGGAAAGAGGGAACATTCCTGGTACCTCCTAAGGTGTTTTTCTCGGCCGTATCAAGCTGCAATTCAAAACATGCTAAATGTCTTGTAATAACTCCTAAAGTAAAGAAGGTAGGACTGAAACACATACCTTTTCTGAAACCTCCTAACAGAAGACAGAAGCAGCCCCTGTCACTCTGGCTCTCAGCCTTTTCCTTTGCATGGAAAGAGGGAACATTCCTGGTACCTCCTAAGGTGTTTTTCTCAGCCGTAGCAAACTGCAATTCAAAACATGCCAAACGTCCAGCAATAACTCCCAAATGAAAGAACCTAGCACTAAAACACATAACATGTCAGAAACCTTTTAACAGAAGACAGAAGCAGCCCCTGTTGCTGTGGCTGTATGACTTTTCCTTTGCATGAAAAGAAGGAACATTCCTGGTACCTCCTAAGGTGTTTTTCTCGGCCGTATCAAGCTGCAATTCAAAACATGCTACATGTCTAGTAATAACTCCTAAAGTAAAGAAGGTAGGACTGAAACACATACCTTTTCTGAAACCTCCTAACAGAAGACTGAAGCAGCCCCTGTCACTCTGGCTCTCAGCCTTTTCCTTTGCATGGAAAGAGGGAACATTCCTGGTACCTCCTAAGGTGTTTTTCTAGGCCGTAGCAAACTGCAATTCAAAACATGCCAAACGTCCAGCAATAACTCCCAAATGAAAGAACCTAGCACTAAAACACATAACATGTCAGAAACCTTTTAACAGAAGACAGAAGCAGCCCCTGTTGCTGTGGCTGTATGACTTTTCCTTTGCATGGAAAGAGGGAACATTCCTGGTACCTCCTAAGGTGTTTTTCTCGGCCGTATCAAGCTGCAATTCAAAACATGCTAAATGTCTAGTAATAACTCCTAAAGTAAAGAAGGTAGGACTGAAACACATACCTTTTCTGAAACCTCCTAACAGAAGACAGAAGCAGCCCCTGTCACTCTGGCTCTCAGCCTTTTCCTTTGCATGGAAAGAGGGAACATTCCTGGTACCTCCTAAGGTGTTTTTCTCGGCCGTAGCAAACTGCAATTCAAAACATGCCAAACGTCCAGCAATAACTCCCAAATGAAAGAACCTAGCACTAAAACACATAACATGTCAGAAACCTTTTAACAGAAGACAGAAGCAGCCCCTGTTGCTGTGGCTGTATGACTTTTCCTTTGCATGGAAAGAGGGAACATTCCTGGTACCTCCTAAGGTGTTTTTCTCGGCCGTAGCAAACTGCAATTCAAAACATGCCAAACGTCCAGCAATAACTCCCAAATGAAAGAACCTAGCACTAAAACACATAACATGTCAGAAACCTTTTAACAGAAGACAGAAGCAGCCCCTGTTGCTGTGGCTGTATGACTTTTCCTTTGCATGAAAAGAAGGAACATTCCTGGTACCTCCTAAGGTGTTTTTCTCGGCCGTATCAAGCTGCAATTCAAAACATGCTACATGTCTAGTAATAACTCCTACAGTAAAGAAGGTAGGACTGAAACACATACCTTTTCTGAAACCTCCTAACAGAAGACAGAAGCAGCCCCTGTCACTCTGGCTCTCAGCCTTTTCCTTTGCATGGAAAGAGGGAACATTCCTGGTACCTCCTAAGGTGTTTTTCTCAGGCCCAGCAGACTGCAATTCAAAACATGCCAAACGTCCAGCAATAACTCCCAAATGAAAGAACCTAGCACTAAAACACATAACATGTCAGAAACCTTTTAACAGAAGACAGAAGCAGCCCCTGTTGCTGTGGCTGTATGACTTTTCCTTTGCATGAAAAGAAGGAACATTCCTGGTACCTCCTAAGGTGTTTTTCTCGGCCGTATCAAGCTGCAATTCAAAACATGCTAAATGTCTAGTAATAACTCCTAAAGTAAAGAAGGTAGGACTGAAACACATACCTTTTCTGAAACCTCCTAACAGAAGACAGAAGCAGCCCCTGTTGCTGTGGCTGTATGACTTTTCCTTTGCATGGAAAGAGGGAACATTCCTGGTACCTCCTAAGGTGTTTTTCTCGGCCGTAGCAAACTGCAATTCAAAACATGCTAAATGTCTAGTAATAACTCCTAAAGTAAAGAAGGTAGGACTGAAACACATACCTTTTCTGAAACCTCCTAACAGAAGACAGAAGCAGCCCCTGTCACTCTGGCTCTCAGCCTTTTCCTTTGCATGGAAAGAGGGAACATTCCTGGTACCTCCTAAGGTGTTTTTCTAGGCCGTAGCAAACTGCAATTCAAAACATGCCAAACGTCCAGCAATAACTCCCAAATGAAAGAACCTAGCACTAAAACACATAACATGTCAGAAACCTTTTAACAGAAGACAGAAGCAGCCCCTGTTGCTGTGGCTGTATGACTTTTCCTTTGCATGGAAAGAGGGAACATTCCTGGTACCTCCTAAGGTGTTTTTCTCGGCCGTATCAAGCTGCAATTCAAAACATGCTAAATGTCTTGTAATAACTCCTAAAGTAAAGAAGGTAGGACTGAAACACATACCTTTTCTGAAACCTCCTAACAGAAGACAGAAGCAGCCCCTGTCACTCTGGCTCTCAGCCTTTTCCTTTGCATGGAAAGAGGGAACATTCCTGGTACCTCCTAAGGTGTTTTTCTAGGCCGTAGCAAACTGCAATTCAAAACATGCCAAACGTCCAGCAATAACTCCCAAATGAAAGAACCTAGCACTAAAACACATAACATGTCAGAAACCTTTTAACAGAAGACAGAAGCAGCCCCTGTTGCTGTGGCTGTATGACTTTTCCTTTGCATGAAAAGAAGGAACATTCCTGGTACCTCCTAAGGTGTTTTTCTCGGCCGTATCAAGCTGCAATTCAAAACATGCTAAATGTCTTGTAATAACTCCTAAAGTAAAGAAGGTAGGACTGAAACACATACCTTTTCTGAAACCTCCTAACAGAAGACTGAAGCAGCCCCTGTCACTCTGGCTCTCAGCCTTTTCCTTTGCATGGAAAGAGGGAACATTCCTGGTACCTCCTAAGGTGTTTTTCTAGGCCGTAGCAAACTGCAATTCAAAACATGCCAAACGTCCAGCAATAACTCCCAAATGAAAGAACCTAGCACTAAAACACATAACATGTCAGAAACCTTTTAACAGAAGACAGAAGCAGCCCCTGTTGCTGTGGCTGTATGACTTTTCCTTTGCATGAAAAGAGGGAACATTCCTGGTACATCCTAAGGTGTTTTTCTCGGCCGTATCAAGCTGCAATTCAAAACATGCTACATGTCTAGTAATAACTCCTAAAGTAAAGAAGGTAGGACTGAAACACATACCTTTTCTGAAACCTCCTAACAGAAGACAGAAGCAGCCCCTGTCACTCTGGCTCTCAGCCTTTTCCTTTGCATGGAAAGAGGGAACATTCCTGGTACCTCCTAAGGTGTTTTTCTAGGCCGTAGCAAACTGCAATTCAAAACATGCCAAACGTCCAGCAATAACTCCCAAATGAAAGAACCTAGCACTAAAACACATAACATGTCAGAAACCTTTTAACAGAAGACAGAAGCAGCCCCTGTTGCTGTGGCTGTATGACTTTTCCTTTGCATGGAAAGAGGGAACATTCCTGGTACCTCCTAAGGTGTTTTTCTCGGCCGTATCAAACTGCAATTCAAAACATGCTAAATGTCTAGTAATAACTCCTAAAGTAAAGAAGGTAGGACTGAAACACATACCTTTTCTGAAACCTCCTAACAGAAGACAGAAGCAGCCCCTGTCACTCTGGCTCTCAGCCTTTTCCTTTGCATGGAAAGAGGGAACATTCCTGGTACCTCCTAAGGTGTTTTTCTCGGCCGTATCAAGCTGCAATTCAAAACATGCTAAATGTCTAGTAATAACTCCTAAAGTAAAGAAGGTAGGACTGAAACACATACCTTTTCTGAAACCTCCTAACAGAAGACAGAAGCAGCCCCTGTCACTCTGGCTCTCAGCCTTTTCCTTTGCCATGTAAAGAGGGAACATTCCTGGTACCTCCTAAGGTGTTTTTCTCAGGCCCAGCAGACTGCAATTCAAAACATGCCAAACGTCCAGCAATAACTCCCAAATGAAAGAACCTAGCACTAAAACACATAACATGTCAGAAACCTTTTAACAGAAGACAGAAGCAGCCCCTGTTGCTGTGGCTGTATGACTTTTCCTTTGCATGAAAAGAAGGAACATTCCTGGTACCTCCTAAGGTGTTTTTCTCGGCCATATCAAGCTGCAATTCAAAACATGCTACATGTCTAGTAATAACTCCTAAAGTAAAGAAGGTAGGACTGAAACACATACCTTTTCTGAAACCTCCTAACAGAAGACTGAAGCAGCCCCTGTCACTCTGGCTCTCAGCCTTTTCCTTTGCATGGAAAGAGGGAACATTCCTGGTACCTCCTAAGGTGTTTTTCTAGGCCGTAGCAAACTGCAATTCAAAACATGCCAAACGTCCAGCAATAACTCCCAAATGAAAGAACCTAGCACTAAAACACATAACATGTCAGAAACCTTTTAACAGAAGACAGAAGCAGCCCCTGTTGCTGTGGCTGTATGACTTTTCCTTTGCATGGAAAGAGGGAACATTCCTGGTACCTCCTAAGGTGTTTTTCTCGGCCGTATCAAGCTGCAATTCAAAACATGCTAAATGTCTAGTAATAACTCCTAAAGTAAAGAAGGTAGGACTGAAACACATACCTTTTCTGAAACCTCCTAACAGAAGACAGAAGCAGCCCCTGTCACTCTGGCTCTCAGCCTTTTCCTTTGCATGGAAAGAGGGAACATTCCTGGTACCTCCTAAGGTGTTTTTCTCGGCCGTATCAAGCTGCAATTCAAAACATGCTAAATGTCTAGTAATAACTCCTAAAGTAAAGAAGGTAGGACTGAAACACATACCTTTTCTGAAACCTCCTAACAGAAGACAGAAGCAGCCCCTGTCACTCTGGCTCTCAGCCTTTTCCTTTGCATGGAAAGAGGGAACATTCCTGGTACCTCCTAAGGTGTTTTTCTCAGGCCCAGCAGACTGCAATTCAAAACATGCCAAACGTCCAGCAATAACTCCCAAATGAAAGAACCTAGCACTAAAACACATAACATGTCAGAAACCTTTTAACAGAAGACAGAAGCAGCCCCTGTTGCTGTGGCTGTATGACTTTTCCTTTGCATGGAAAGAAGGAACATTCCTGGTACCTCCTAAGGTGTTTTTCTCGGCCGTATCAAGCTGCAATTCAAAACATGCTAAATGTCTTGTAATAACTCCTAAAGTAAAGAAGGTAGGACTGAAACACATACCTTTTCTGAAACCTCCTAACAGAAGACAGAAGCAGCCCCTGTCACTCTGGCTCTCAGCCTTTTCCTTTGCATGGAAAGAGGGAACATTCCTGGTACCTCCTAAGGTGTTTTTCTCAGGCCCAGCAGACTGCAATTCAAAACATGCCAAACGTCCAGCAATAACTCCCAAATGAAAGAACCTAGCACTAAAACACATAACATGTCAGAAACCTTTTAACAGAAGACAGAAGCAGCCCCTGTCACTCTGGCTGTATGACTTTTCCTTTGCACGGAAAGAGGGAACATTCCTGGTACCTCCTAAGGTGTTTTTCTCGGCCGTATCAAGCTGCAATTCAAAACATGCTACATGTCTTGTAATAACTCCTAAAGTAAAGAAGGTAGGACTGAAACACATACCTTTTCTGAAACCTCCTAACAGAAGACAGAAGCAGCCCCTGTCACTCTGGCTCTCAGCCTTTTCCTTTGCATGGAAAGAGGGAACATTCCTGGTACCTCCTAAGGTGTTTTTCTAGGCCGTAGCAAACTGCAATTCAAAACATGCCAAACGTCCAGCAATAACTCCCAAATGAAAGAACCTAGCACTAAAACACATAACATGTCAGAAACCTTTTAACAGAAGACAGAAGCAGCCCCTGTTGCTGTGGCTGTATGACTTTTCCTTTGCATGAAAAGAAGGAACATTCCTGGTACCTCCTAAGGTGTTTTTCTCGGCCGTATCAAGCTGCAATTCAAAACATGCTAAATGTCTTGTAATAACTCCTAAAGTAAAGAAGGTAGGACTGAAACACATACCTTTTCTGAAACCTCCTAACAGAAGACAGAAGCAGCCCCTGTCACTCTGGCTCTCAGCCTTTTCCTTTGCATGGAAAGAGGGAACATTCCTGGTACCTCCTAAGGTGTTTTTCTCAGCCGTAGCAAACTGCAATTCAAAACATGCCAAACGTCCAGCAATAACTCCCAAATGAAAGAACCTAGCACTAAAACACATAACATGTCAGAAACCTTTTAACAGAAGACAGAAGCAGCCCCTGTTGCTGTGGCTGTATGACTTTTCCTTTGCCAGGAAAGAGGGAACATTCCTGGTACCTCCTAAGGTGTTTTTCTGGGCCGTATCAAGCTGCAATTCAAAACATGCTAAATGTCTAGTAATAACTCCTAAAGTAAAGAAGGTAGGACTGAAACACATACCTTTTCTGAAACCTCCTAACAGAAGACAGAAGCAGCCCCTGTCACTCTGGCTCTCAGCCTTTTCCTTTGCATGAAAAGAGGGAACATTCCTGGTACCTCCTAAGGTGTTTTTCTCGGCCGTATCAAGCTGCAATTCAAAACATGCTAAATGTCTAGTAATAACTCCTAAAGTAAAGAAGGTAGGACTGAAACACATACCTTTTCTGAAACCTCCTAACAGAAGACTGAAGCAGCCCCTGTCACTCTGGCTCTCAGCCTTTTCCTTTGCATGGAAAGAGGGAACATTCCTGGTACCTCCTAAGGTGTTTTTCTAGGCCGTAGCAAACTGCAATTCAAAACATGCCAAACGTCCAGCAATAACTCCCAAATGAAAGAACCTAGCACTAAAACACATAACATGTCAGAAACCTTTTAACAGAAGACAGAAGCAGCCCCTGTTGCTGTGGCTGTATGACTTTTCCTTTGCATGAAAAGAGGGAACATTCCTGGTACCTCCTAAGGTGTTTTTCTCGGCCGTATCAAGCTGCAATTCAAAACATGCTACATGTCTAGTAATAACTCCTAAAGTAAAGAAGGTAGGACTGAAACACATACCTTTTCTGAAACCTCCTAACAGAAGACAGAAGCAGCCCCTGTCACTCTGGCTCTCAGCCTTTTCCTTTGCATGGAAAGAGGGAACATTCCTGGTACCTCCTAAGGTGTTTTTCTAGGCCGTAGCAAACTGCAATTCAAAACATGCCAAACGTCCAGCAATAACTCCCAAATGAAAGAACCTAGCACTAAAACACATAACATGTCAGAAACCTTTTAACAGAAGACAGAAGCAGCCCCTGTTGCTGTGGCTGTATGACTTTTCCTTTGCATGGAAAGAGGGAACATTCCTGGTACCTCCTAAGGTGTTTTTCTCGGCCGTATCAAGCTGCAATTCAAAACATGCTAAATGTCTAGTAATAACTCCTAAAGTAAAGAAGGTAGGACTGAAACACATACCTTTTCTGAAACCTCCTAACAGAAGACAGAAGCAGCCCCTGTCACTCTGGCTCTCAGTCCTTTGCATGGGGCCTCCTGGTTCTCCTATGCTGCATTCCTGCTCAACAGGCCACGCACCCGAGACTCAGAAACACTTCCCAGAACCTAGAAGTAAACATCCTGAATGAGGCTAAAAGCTGGTGTTTGGGAGTTCCTCTTCCTTTTCCCACACTGATTGCAACTGGTCAAAAACTCTGAGCAGGAAAGAGTCAAATACAAACCCGTGTAAACGTGTCTTTGCTCTGTGTCTGCTCTGTGACTGTCCAAGGCTGGATGCCGTGGGGAAATAAGGCTGAAACACACAGACGTGTGTGCGTGTTGTTGGGGTTTCTGCTCACAGTAGAGAAAACCCTTTTCCTTTTTTCTTGACATATTCTTTGAAGGTGGATAAGCTGGTTTAGGTCATTTCCCCCTCCCTTTTCCAGTGCATTCTGCTAAAGCAGAGAGATAAACATGCAGAATAAAGAAAAATGAGGTGAAAAGCTGGTGACAGAACAGCCGTATTTAAACAAGCCTTCTGCTCAACAATGCCTCCAAACTCCAGCTCAGTTCTGAAAGCCACTTCCAAGTGAGCTGGGCTGCAGTCCCCCTTCCCAAGCCTGGTTCCACATGACTGTAAAGCCACCTCCATTCCTGGCTGCAGAAGGGGAGCTGCTGCAGGGCATGAGGGGTGACTTGCTTAGCACTCTATCTAGAAAGTAAGGAATTCTTTCAGAAACCTAGTATTCTGCTGGCAGCGTGGTTAAAGCGCTGCTGGAGCTAACCCGTGTAGTCACAGCGTAAGAGGGAAATGTCGGTGGAGGCATTTCCACCTTCTGCCCAAGAAGCTGGGTGATGTTTCTGTACAGCCCAGAGAAAAGGGGGAAGAGTTGTTGCCCCAAGTTTTGCCTGACGTGTAGCTCCCAAGCAGCCCCTCTGAGCCTGGGGCTCGGGGCTTTGCTTTGCCAGGGAACCCTCCTAACACGACTTCCCATGGGATTTTTCTCGGCCGATTTTCAGCGTTCAATTGAAAACATGCTAATCATCCAAACTGGGGAGGTTTGGGGCCAGCTCTGTCTGTCAGTCCTGGCTCTTTTGCTTTGGGAGCAAGTGATGGACATTCAGCATGGTTGGAATGGAAGGCAGCTCGAGCTCCTTAGCGACACCCTCTCGGGCTGCGGCCTGCGGGGCCGGGGGCTTCGGCCTTTGCCGGGGGGTTCGGCGGCCGGTTGCGCGTCGCCGTTGCCCGGGCGGCCGGTTCGGCCGTCTACCGGCTCCATCTCCCGGGACACCGCGTCCTGCGCACCCGCTGCTCCGCTGCTCAGTCGTGCCTTCGGCCATGGCTGAGCCAGTCGCTACGGCGGGTTCGGGACAGGAGACGGGCACCGAGCGCCGGGAGTTGGATGGGCAAAGGGCTCGGTAAGCCCCGGGAGCCTCCGTCCTTTCACCCGCCGGGCCGGGGGGAGGAGAGCGGAGGAGAACCTGCCCCTAAACCTGCCCGAGCGCCTGGTCGGCGCCCAGCTCCCCGCCGAAGCCCCGCCCGGAGCTTTGCCAAGGCGGGGGAAGAGGGCAGCCTCCCGCCCAGCCGGAGGAGGGGACGGGACAGCCCAGCCCAGCCCAGCCCAGCCCAGCCCAGCGCAGCCGTTCGCGGGCGAGGGAGGCCCCGCCCGCGGGAGGGGGAGCAGCACCACGCATGCGTGTCCGCCCCTGCCCCCGCCCCTCGGCTTCCCTGGGCTCTCCCTGCCCAGACAGGCAGCGGTGGGAGCCAATGGAGGGGGCTGCTCCGCAGGGTGGTGGGAGGGGCGGCCGAGCGGGTCCGGGCCGCGGCCGTGGTCGCCGAGGATGGTGGCCTTTCGGCCGCGTTCTGCCGGGGCCTGTGTGCCGATGGCTGCTGGGGGCCCTGGGCGCCCTGTTCGCCGCTGTCCGCCGCGCCCCCGTCGTCGTCGGCGCTGCAGAGGCCGCCCCCCAGGTCAGCGAGCCGCCCCGCGTCCGTAGGGCGGCCCGAGGGCCTCGCCGCCTTCCCTGAGTCCCCGCGGCCTGTCGGGGTGCGGCCTGCGGGACCTGTCCCCCCGCCTGTCCCCTCCGAGCCAGCCCGGCGCGCGGCGCCTCGGCCGCCTCTCGTCGGCGGTAGAGCCCATGGCGGGAGCGCAGCTCGGTGTCCCCCCGGCCCGAGAAGGCCCCTGGAAAACCCGACCCCCCTGGCACCCCGTTGGCTTTTCGGTCTGGGAAGCGGGGAGTTTGCAAGGGAACGGGGAAGGAGCAGAGGGCTGTGTGTGTGTGTGTGAGGGGATAGAGCAGGCGGAGGGGAGTCCCGGCGTAGGGCCTGTGGAGAAAGGGACATGCCTTCCCAGGTGTTAAGGGTTGGCAGTATCTCGGAGCTCCCAGTAAGAGACGGTGGATGGTTGTGGGGTTGGAAGGGGCCTTAGAGATCCATCTTGTTCCAGCCCCGCTGCTATGGGCA
>BSDF01000158.1:0-32926 GCA_027925045.1 Hypotaenidia okinawae
AAACGTCCTGCAATAACTCCCAAAGTAAAGAAGGCAGGGATGGAATACATTGTTTGGAAGAAACCTCCTAAAGAAACACACAAGCAGTACCTGTCACATCTGGATCCTGGACTTTTCCTTTGCCAGAAAAGTGGGAACGATCCTGGTACATCCCTTAAAGTGTTTTTCTCACTCCAGCAGACTGCAATTCAAAACATCCAAAACGTCCAGCAATAACTCCCAAACGAAAGAAGTTAGAGCTGAAAGATGTACCTTGTCTGAAACCTCTTAAAAGAAAAAAGAAGCTGCCCTTGTTAATCTGGGTCTCAGCCTTTTCCTTTGCCAGAAAATTGGAAACGTTCGTGGTACATCCCTTCAAGTGTTTTTCTCGGCTCCTGCAGACTGCAATTCAAAACATGCCAAACGTCCAGCAATAACTCCCTAAGTAAAGAAGATAGGGCTGGAATACATTGTTTGGCAGAAACCTCATAAAGGAACACACAAGCTGTACCTGTCACTCTGGGTCTCGGACTTTTCCTTTGCCAGAGAAGAGGGAACGTTCCTGGTACATCCCTTCAAGTGTTTTTCTCGGCTCCAGCAGACTGCAATTTAAAACATGCTAAACGTCCAGTAATAACTCCCAAAGTAAAGAAGCTAGTGCTGAAAGATGTACCTTGTCTGAAACCTCCTAAAAGAAGACAAGAAGCTGCCCTTGTTACTCTGGGTCTCGGCCTTTTCCTTTGCCAGAAAATTGGAAACGTTCGTGGTACATCCCTTAAAGTGTTTTTCTCGGCTCCTGCAGACTGCAATTCAAAACATGCCAAACGTCCTGCAATAACTCCCAAAGTAAAGAAGTTAGGGCTGAAAGAAATACCTTGTCTGTAACGTCCTAACAGAACACACAAGCTAGACTAATCAATCTGGCTTTTAGCCTTTTCCTTTGACAGAAAAGTGGGAACGATCCTGGTACATCCCTTAAAGTGTTTTTCTCGGCTCCAGCAGACTGCAATTCAAAACATGCCAAAACATCCAGCAATAACTCCCAAAGTAAAGAAGCTAGAGCTGAAAGATGTACCTTGTCTGAAACCTCTTAAAAGAAGAAAGAAGCTGCCCTTGTTACTCTGGGTCTCAGCCTTTTCCTTTGCCAGAAAATTGGAAACGTTCGTGGTACATCCCTTAAAGTGTTTTTCTCGGCTCCTGCAGACTGCAATTCAAAACATGCCAAACGTCCAGCAATAACTCCCAAAGTAAAGAAGCTAGGGCTGGAATACATTGTTTGGCAGAAACCTGCTAAAGGAACACACAAGCAGTACCTGTCACTCTGGCTCTTGGCCTTTTCCTTTGCCAGAGAAGAGGGAACGTACCTGGTACATCCCTTCAAGTGTTTTTCTCGGCTCCGGCAGACTGCAATTCAAAACATGCTAAACGTCCAGCAATAACTCCCAAAGTAAAGAAGGCAGCGATGGAATACATTGTTTGGCAGAAACCTCCTAAAGGAACACACAAGCAGTACCTGTCACTCTGGGTCTTGGCCTTTTCCTTTGCCAGAGAAGAGGGAACGTACCTGGTACCTCCCTAAGTGTTTTTCTGGGCTCACGGCAGACTGCAATTCAAAACATCCAAAACGTCCAGCAATAACTCCCAAAGTAAAGAAGCTAGGGCTGAAAGATGTACCTTGTCTGAAACCGCTTAAAAGAAGAAAGAAGCTGCCCCTGTTACTCTGGGTCTCAGCCTTTTCCTTTGCCAGAAAATTGGAAACGTTCGTGGTACATCCCTTAAAGTGTTTTTCTCAGCTCCAGCAGACTGCAATTCAAAACATGCCAAACGTCCTGCAATAACTCCCAAAGTAAAGAAGCTAGGGCTGAAAGAAATACCTTGTCTGTAACGTCCTAACAGAACACACAAGCTAGACTAATCAATCTGGCTTTTAGCCTTTTCCTTTGCCAGAAAAGTGGGAACGATCCTGGTACATCCCTTCAAGTGTTTTTCTCAGCTCCAGCAGACTGCAATTCAAAACATGCCAAAACATCCAGCAATAACTCCCAAAGTAAAGAAGCTAGAGCTGAAAGATGTACCTTGTCTGAAACCTCTTAAAAGAAGAAAGAAGCTGCCCTTGTTACTCTGGGTCTCAGCCTTTTCCTTTGCCAGAAAATTGGAAACGTTCGTGGTACATCCCTTAAAGTGTTTTTCTCGGCTCCTGCAGACTGCAATTCAAAACATGCCAAACGTCCAGCAATAACTCCCAAAGTAAAGAAGCTAGGGCTGGAATACATTGTTTGGCAGAAACCTCATAAAGGAACACACAAGCTGTACCTGTCACTCTGGGTCCCGGACTTTTCCTTTGCCAGAGAAGAGGGAACGTTCCTGGTACATCCCTTCAAGTGTTTTTCTCGGCTCCAGCAGACTGCAATTCAAAACATGCTAAACGTCCAGCAATAACTCCCAAAGTAAAGAAGCTAGGGCTGGAATACATTGTTTGGCAGAAACCTCCTAAAGGAACACACAAGCTGTACCTGTCACTCTGGGTCTTGGCCTTTTCCTTTGCCAGAGAAGAGGGAACGTACCTGGTACATCCTAAGGAGTTTTTCTCGGCCACGGCAGACTGCAATTCAAAACATGCTAAACGTCCAGCAATAACTCCCAAAGTAAAGAAGCTAGGGCTGAAAGATGTACCTTGTCTGAAACCTCTTAAAAGAAGAAAGAAGCTGCCCTTGTTACTCTGGGTCTCAGCCTTTTCCTTTGCCAGAAAATTGGAAACGTTCGTGGTACATCCCTTAAAGTGTTTTTCTCGGCTCCAGCAGACTGCAATTCAAAACATGCCAAACGTCCTGCAATAACTCCCAAAGTAAAGAAGCTAGGGCTGAAAGAAATACCTTGTCTGTAACGTCCTAACAGAACACACAAGCTAGACTAATCAATCTGGCTTTTAGCCTTTTCCTTTGACAGAAAAGTGGGAACGATCCTGGTACATCCCTTAAAGTGTTTTTCTCAGCTCCAGCAGACTGCAATTCAAAACATCCAAAACGTCCAGCAATAACTCCCAAAGTAAAGAAGCTAGAGCTGAAAGATGTACCTTGTCTGAAACCTCTTAAAAGAAGAAAGAAGCTGCCCTTGTTACTCTGGGTCTCAGCCTTTTCCTTTGCCAGAAAATTGGAAACGTTCGTGGTACATCCCTTAAAGTGTTTTTCTCGGCTCCTGCAGACTGCAATTCAAAACATGCCAAACGTCCAGCAATAACTCCCTAAGTAAAGAAGATAGGGCTGGAATACATTGTTTGGCAGAAACCTCATAAAGGAACACACAAGCTGTACCTGTCACTCTGTCTCTTGGCCTTTTCCTTTGCCAGAGAAGAGGGAACGTTCCTGGTACATCCCTTCAAGTGTTTTTCTTGGCTCCAGCAGACTGCAATTCAAAACATGCTAAACGTCCAGCAATAACTCCCAAAGTAAAGAAGGCAGGGCTGGAATACATTGTTTGGCAGAAACCTCCTAAAGGAACACACAAGCAGTACCTGTCACTCTGGGTCTTGGCCTTTTCCTTTGCCAGAGAAGAGGGAACGTACCTGGTACCTCCTAAGGGGTTTTTCTGGGCCACGGCAGACTGCAATTCAAAACATCCAAAACGTCCAGCAATAACTCCCAAAGTAAAGAAGCTAGGGCTGAAAGAAATACCTTGTCTGAAACCTCCTAACAGAAAACACAAGCTGGACCTGTCACTCTGGCTCTTAGCCTTTTCCTTTGCCAGAAAAGTGGGAACGATCCTGGTACATCCCTTAAAGTGTTTTTCTCAGCTCCAGCAGACTGCAATTCAAAACATCCAAAACGTCCAGCAATAACTCCCAAAGTAAAGAAGTTAGAGCTGAAAGATGTACCTTGTCTGAAACCTCTTAAAAGAAGAAAGAAGCTGCCCTTGTTACTCTGGGTCTCAGCCTTTTCCTTTGCCAGAAAATTGGAAACGTTCGTGGTACATCCCTTCAAGTGTTTTTCTCGGCTCCTGCAGACTGCAATTCAAAACATGCTAAACGTCCAGCAATAACTCCCAAAGTAAAGAAGGTAGGGCTGGAATACATTGTTTGGCAGAAACCTCCTAAAGGAACACACAAGCAGTACCTGTCACTCTGGGTCCTGGACTTTTCCTTTGCCAGAGAAGAGGGAACGATCCTGGTACATCCCTTCAAGTGTTTTACTCGGCTCCAGCAGACTGCAATTCAAAACATGCCAAACGTCCAGCAATAACTCCCAAACGTAAAAAGCTAGGGCTGAAATACATTGCTTGGCAGAAACCTCCTAAAGGAACACACAAGCAGTACCTGTCACTCTGGGTCTTGGCCTTTTCCTTTGCCAGAGAAGAGGGAACGTACCTGGTACCTCCTAAGGGGTTTTTCTGGGCCACGGCAGACTGCAATTCAAAACATCCAAAACGTCCAGCAATAACTCCCAAAGTAAAAAAGCTAGGGCTGAAAGATGTACCTTGTCTGAAACCGCTTAAAAGAAGAAAGAAGCTGCCCCTGTTACTCTGGGTCTCAGCCTTTTCCTTTGCCAGAAAATTGGAAAGGTTCGTGGTACATCCCTTAAAGTGTTTTTCTCGGCTCCAGCAGACTGTAATTCAAACAATGCCAAACGTCCTGCAATAACTCCCAAAGTAAAGAAGCTAGGGCTGAAAGAAATACCTTGTCTGTAACGTCCTAACAGAACACACAAGCTAGACTAATCAATCTGGCTTTTAGCCTTTTCCTTTGACAGAAAAGTGGGAACGATCCTGGTACATCCCTTAAAGTGTTTTTCTCAGCTCCAGCAGACTGCAATTCAAAACATGCCAAACGTCCAGCAATAACTCCCAAAGTAAAGAAGCTAGGGCTGGAATACATTGTTTGGCAGAAACCTCCTAAAGGAACACACAAGCAGTACCTGTCACTCTGGCTCCTGGCCTTTTCCTTTGCCAGAGAAGAGGGAACGTACCTGGTACCTCCCTAAGTGTTTTTCTCAGCTCAAGCAGACTGCAATTCAAAACATGCCAAAACATCCAGCAATAACTCCCAAAGTAAAGAAGCTAGAGCTGAAAGATGTACCTTGTCTGAAACCTCTTAAAAGAAGAAAGAAGCTGCCCTTGTTACTCTGGGTCTCAGCCTTTTCCTTTGCCAGAAAATTGGAAACGTTCGTGGTACATCCCTTCAAGTGTTTTTCTCGGCTCCTGCAGACTGCAATTCAAAACATGCCAAACGTCCAGCAATAACTCCCTAAGTAAAGAAGCTAGGGCTGGAATACATTGTTTGGCAGAAACCTCATAAAGGAACACACAAGCTAGTACCTGTCACTCTGGGTCCCGGACTTTTCCTTTGCCAGAGAAGAGGGAACGTTCCTGGTACATCCCTTCAAGTGTTTTTCTCGGCTCCAGCAGACTGCAATTCAAAACATGCTAAACGTCCAGCAATAACTCCCAAAGTAAAGAAGCTAGTGCTGGAATACATTGCTTTGGCAGAAACCTCCTAAAGGAACACACAAGCAGTACCTGTCACTCTGGGTCTTGGCCTTTTCCTTTGCCAGAGAAGAGGGAACGTACCTGGTACATCCCTAAGAGTGTTTTTCTCGGCCACGGCAGACTGCAATTCAAAACATGCAAAACGTCCAGCAATAACTCCCAAAGTAAAGAAGCTAGGGCTGAAAGAAATACCTTGTCTGAAACCTCCTAACAGAACACACAAGCTAGAACTGTCAATCTGGGTCTTGGCCTTTTCCTTTGCCAGAAAAGTGGGAACGTACCTGGTACATCCCTTAAAGTGTTTTTCTCAGCTCCAGCAGACTGCAATTCAAAACATCCAAAACGTCCAGCAATAACTCCCAAAGTAAAGAAGCTAGAGCTGAAAGATGTACCTTGTCTGAAACCTCTTAAAAGAAGAAAGAAGCTGCCCTTGTTACTCTGGGTCTCAGCCTTTTCCTTTGCCAGAAAATTGGAAACGTTCGTGGTACATCCCTTAAAGTGTTTTTCTCGGCTCCTGCAGACTGCAATTCAAAACATGCCAAACGTCCAGCAATAACTCCCTAAGTAAAGAAGATAGGGCTGGAATACATTGTTTGGCAGAAACCTCATAAAGGAACACACAAGCTGTACCTGTCACTCTGGGTCCTGGACTTTTCCTTTGCCAGAGAAGAGGGAACGTTCCTGGTACATCCCTTAAAGTGTTTTTCTCGGCTCCAGCAGACTGCAATTCAAAACATGCCAAAACATCCAGCAATAACTCCCAAAGTAAAGAAGCTAGAGCTGAAAGATGTACCTTGTCTGAAACCTCTTAAAAGAAGAAAGAAGCTGCCCTTGTTACTCTGGGTCTCAGCCTTTTCCTTTGCCAGAAAATTGGAAACGTTCGTGGTACATCCCTTAAAGTGTTTTTCTCGGCTCCAGCAGACTGCAATTCAAAACATGCCAAACGTCCTGCAATAACTCCCAAAGTAAAGAAGTTAGGGCTGAAAGAAATACCTTGTCTGTAACGTCCTAACAGAACACACAAGCTAGACTAATCAATCTGGCTTTTAGCCTTTTCCTTTGACAGAAAAGTGGGAACGATCCTGGTACATCCCTTCAAGTGTTTTTCTCGGCTCCAGCAGACTGCAATTCAAAACATGCTAAACGTCCAGCAATAACTCCCAAAGTAAAGAAGGTAGGGCTGGAATACATGTGCTTTGGCAGAAACCTCTTAAAGGAACACACAAGCAGTACCTGTCACTCTGGGTCCTGGACTTTTCCTTTGCCAGAGAAGAGGGAACGTTCCTGGTACATCCCTTCAAGTGTTTTTCTCGGCTCCAGCAGACTGCAATTCAAAACATGCCAAACGTCCAGCAATAACTCCCAAACGTAAAAAGCTAGGGCTGAAATACATTGCTTGGCAGAAACCTCCTAAAGGAACACACAAGCAGTACCTGTCACTCTGGGTCTTGGCCTTTTCCTTTGCCAGAGAAGAGGGAACGTACCTGGTACCTCCTAAGGGGTTTTTCTGGGCCACGGCAGACTGCAATTCAAAACATCCAAAACGTCCAGCAATAACTCCCAAAGTAAAAAAGCTAGGGCTGAAAGATGTACCTTGTCTGAAACCGCTTAAAAGAAGAAAGAAGCTGCCCCTGTTACTCTGGGTCTCAGACTTTTCCTTTGCCAGAAAATTGGAAAGGTTCGTGGTACATCCCTTAAAGTGTTTTTCTCGGCTCCAGCAGACTGTAATTCAAACAGTGCCAAACGTCCTGCAATAACTCCCAAAGTAAAGAAGCTAGGGCTGAAAGAAATACCTTGTCTGTAACGTCCTAACAGAACACACAAGCTAGACTAATCAATCTGGCTTTTAGCCTTTTCCTTTGACAGAAAAGTGGGAACGATCCTGGTACATCCCTTAAAGTGTTTTTCTCAGCTCCAGCAGACTGCAATTCAAAACATCCAAAACGTCCAGCAATAACTCCCAAACGTAAAAAGCTAGGGCTGAAAGATGTACCTTGTCTGAAACCTCTTAAAAGAAGAAAGAAGCTGCCCTTGTTACTCTGGGTCTCAGCCTTTTCCTTTGCCAGAAAATTGGAAACGTTCGTGGTACATCCCTTCAAGTGTTTTTCTCGGCTCCTGCAGACTGCAATTCAAAACATGCCAAACGTCCAGCAATAACTCCCTAAGTAAAGAAGATAGGGCTGGAATACATTGTTTGGCAGAAACCTCATAAAGGAACACACAAGCTGTACCTGTCACTCTGGGTCCCGGACTTTTCCTTTGCCAGAGAAGAGGGAACGTTCCTGGTACATCCCTTCAAGTGTTTTTCTCGGCTCCAGCAGACTGCAATTTAAAACATGCTAAACGTCCAGTAATAACTCCCAAAGTAAAGAAGGCTAGTGCTGGAATACATTGCTTTGGCAGAAACCTCCTAAAGGAACACACAAGCAGTACCTGTCACTCTGGGTCTTGGCCTTTTCCTTTGCCAGAGAAGAGGGAACGTACCTGGTACATCCCTTAAAGTGTTTTTCTCGGCTCATGCAGACTGCAATTCAAAACATGCCAAAACATCCAGCAATAACTCCCAAAGTAAAGAAGCTAGAGCTGAAAGAAATACCTTGTCTGTAACGTCCTAACAGAACACACAAGCTAGACTAATCAATCTGGCTTTTAGCCTTTTCCTTTGACAGAAAAGTGGGAACGTTCCTGGTACATCCCTTAAAGTGTTTTTCTCGGCTCCAGCAGACTGCAATTCAAAACATCCAAAACGTCCAGCAATAACTCCCAAAGTAAAGAAGCTAGAGCTGAAAGATGTACCTTGTCTGAAACCTCTTAAAAGAAGAAAGAAGCTGCCCTTGTTACTCTGGGTCTCAGCCTTTTCCTTTGCCAGAAAATTGGAAACGTTCGTGGTACATCCCTTAAAGTGTTTTTCTCGGCTCCTGCAGACTGCAATTCAAAACATGCCAAACGTCCTGCAATAACTCCCAAAGTAAAGAAGCTAGGGCTGAAAGAAATACCTTGTCTGTAACGTCCTAACAGAACACACAAGCTAGACTAATCAATCTGGCTTTTAGCCTTTTCCTTTGACAGAAAAGTGGGAACGATCCTGGTACATCCCTTAAAGTGTTTTTCTCAGCTCCAGCAGACTGCAATTCAAAACATCCAAAACGTCCAGCAATAACTCCCAAACGTAAAAAGCTAGGGCTGAAAGATGTACCTTGTCTGAAACCTCTTAAAAGAAGAAAGAAGCTGCCCTTGTTACTCTGGGTCTCAGCCTTTTCCTTTGCCAGAAAATTGGAAACGTTCGTGGTACATCCCTTCAAGTGTTTTTCTCGGCTCCTGCAGACTGCAATTCAAAACATGCCAAACGTCCAGCAATAACTCCCTAAGTAAAGAAGGTAGGGCTGGAATACATTGTTTGGCAGAAACCTCATAAAGGAACACACAAGCTGTACCTGTCACTCTGGGTCTTGGACTTTTCCTTTGCCAGAGAAGAGGGAACGTTCCTGGTACATCCCTTCAAGTGTTTTTCTCGGCTCCAGCAGACTGCAATTCAAAACATGCCAAACGTCCAGCAATAACTCCCAAACGTAAAAAGCTAGGGCTGAAATATTTGCCTTGTCAGAAACCTCCTAAAGGAACACACAAGCAGTACCTTTCACTCTGGGTCTCAGCCTTTTCCTTTGCCAGAAAATTGGAAACGTTCGTGGTACATCCCTTAAAGTGTTTTTCTCGGCTCATGCAGACTGCAATTCAAAACATGCCAAAACATCCTGCAATAACTCCCAAAGTAAAGAAGTTAGGGCTGAAAGAAATACCTTGTCTGTAACGTCCTAACAGAACACACAAGCTAGACTAATCAATCTGGCTTTTAGCCTTTTCCTTTGACAGAAAAGTGGGACCGTTCCTGGTACATCCCTTCAAGTGTTTTTCTCAGCTCCAGCAGACTGCAATTCAAAACATGCCAAAACATCCAGCAATAACTCCCAAAGTAAAGAAGCTAGAGCTGAAAGATGTACCTTGTCTGAAACCTCTTAAAAGAAGAAAGAAGCTGCCCTTGTTACTCTGGGTCTCAGCCTTTTCCTTTGCCAGAAAATTGGAAACGTTCGTGGTACATCCCTTAAAGTGTTTTTCTCGGCTCCTGCAGACTGCAATTCAAAACATGCCAAACGTCCAGCAATAACTCCCTAAGTAAAGAAGGCAGGGCTGGAATACATTGTTTGGCAGAAACCTCCTAAAGGAACACACAAGCTGTACCTGTCACTCTGGGTCTTGGACTTTTCCTTTGCCAGAGAAGAGGGAACGTTCCTGGTACATCCCTTCAAGTGTTTTTCTCAGCTCCAGCAGACTGCAATTCAAAACATCCAAAACGTCCAGCAATAACTCCCAAACGTAAAAAGCTAGGGCTGAAAGATGTACCTTGTCTGAAACCTCTTAAAAGAAGAAAGAAGCTGCCCTTGTTACTCTGGGTCTCAGCCTTTTCCTTTGCCAGAAAATTGGAAACGTTCGTGGTACATCCCTTAAAGTGTTTTTCTCGGCTCCTGCAGACTGCAATTCAAAACATGCCAAACGTCCAGCAATAACTCCCAAAGTAAAGAAGCTAGGGCTGGAATACATTGTTTGGCAGAAACCTGCTAAAGGAACACACAAGCAGTACCCGTCACTCTGTCTCTTGGCCTTTTCCTTTGCCAGAGAAGAGGGAACGTACCTGGTACCTCCTAAGGAGTTTTTCTCGGCCACGGCAGACTGCAATTCAAAACATGGTAAAACGTCCAGCAATAACTCCCAAAGTAAAGAAGGCAGGGATGGAATACATTGTTTGGCAGAAACCTCCTAAAGAAACACACAAGCAGTACCTGTCACTCTGGGTCCTGGACTTTTCCTTTGCCAGAAAAGTGGGAACGATCCTGGTACATCCCTTAAAGTGTTTTTCTCAGCTCCAGCAGACTGCAATTCAAAACATCCAAAACGTCCAGCAATAACTCCCAAAGTAAAGAAGCTAGAGCTGAAAGATGTACCTTGTCTGAAACCTCTTAAAAGAAGAAAGAAGCTGCCCTTGTTACTCTGGGTCTCAGCCTTTTCCTTTGCCAGAAAATTGGAAACGTTCGTGGTACATCCCTTAAAGTGTTTTTCTCGGCTCCTGCAGACTGCAATTCAAAACATGCCAAACGTCCAGCAATAACTCCCTAAGTAAAGAAGATAGGGCTGGAATACATTGTTTGGCAGAAACCTCATAAAGGAACACACAAGCTGTACCTGTCACTCTGGGTCCCGGACTTTTCCTTTGCCAGAGAAGAGGGAACGTTCCTGGTACATCCCTTCAAGTGTTTTTCTCGGCTCCAGCAGACTGCAATTTAAAACATGCCAAACGTCCAGCAATAACTCCCAAAGTAAAGAAGCTAGTGCTGAAAGATGTACCTTGTCTGAAACCTCTTAAAAGAAGAAAGAAGCTGCCCTTGTTACTCTGGGTCTCAGCCTTTTCCTTTGCCAGAAAATTGGAAACGTTCGTGGTACATCCCTTAAAGTGTTTTTCTCGGCTCCTGCAGACTGCAATTCAAAACATGCAAAACGTCCTGCAATAACTCCCAAAGTAAAGAAGTTAGGGCTGAAAGAAATACCTTGTCTGTAACGTCCTAACAGAACACACAAGCTAGACTAATCAATCTGGCTTTTAGCCTTTTCCTTTGACAGAAAAGTGGGAACGATCCTGGTACATCCCTTCAAGTGTTTTTCTAGGCTCCAGCAGACTGCAATTTAAAACATGCTAAACGTCCAGTAATAACTCCCAAAGTAAAGAAGGTAGGGCTGGAATACATTGTTTGGCAGAAACCTCCTAAAGGAACACACAAGCAGTACCTGTCACTCTGGGTCCTGGACTTTTCCTTTGCCAGAGAAGAGGGAACGATCCTGGTACATCACTTCAAGTGTTTTACTCAGCTCCACGAGCCTGCAATACAAAACATGCCAAACGTCCAGCAATAACTCCCAAACGTAAAAAGCTAGGGCTGAAATACATTGCTTTGCAGAAACCTCCTAAAGGAACACACAAGCAGTACCTGTCACTCTGGGTCTTGGCCTTTTCCTTTGCCAGAGAAGAGGGAACGTACCTGGTACCTCCTAAGGGGTTTTTCTGGGCCACGGCAGACTGCAATTCAAAACATCCAAAACGTCCAGCAATAACTCCCAAAGTAAAAAAGCTAGGGCTGAAAGATGTACCTTGTCTGAAACCGCTTAAAAGAAGAAAGAAGCTGCCCCTGTTACTCTGGGTCTCAGACTTTTCCTTTGCCAGAAAATTGGAAAGGTTCGTGGTACATCCCTTAAAGTGTTTTTCTCGGCTCCAGCAGACTGTAATTCAAACAGTGCCAAACGTCCTGCAATAACTCCCAAAGTAAAGAAGCTAGGGCTGAAAGAAATACCTTGTCTGTAACGTCCTAACAGAACACACAAGCTAGACTAATCAATCTGGCTTTTAGCCTTTTCCTTTGACAGAAAAGTGGGAACGATCCTGGTACATCCCTTAAAGTGTTTTTCTCAGCTCCAGCAGACTGCAATTCAAAACATCCAAAACGTCCAGCAATAACTCCCAAAGTAAAGAAGCTAGAGCTGAAAGATGTACCTTGTCTGAAACCTCTTAAAAGAAGAAAGAAGCTGCCCTTGTTACTCTGGGTCTCAGCCTTTTCCTTTGCCAGAAAATTGGAAACGTTCGTGGTACATCCCTTCAAGTGTTTTTCTCGGCTCCTGCAGACTGCAATTCAAAACATGCCAAACGTCCAGCAATAACTCCCTAAGTAAAGAAGATAGGGCTGGAATACATTGTTTGGCAGAAACCTCATAAAGGAACACACAAGCTGTACCTGTCACTCTGGGTCCCGGACTTTTCCTTTGCCAGAGAAGAGGGAACGTTCCTGGTACATCCCTTCAAGTGTTTTTCTCGGCTCCAGCAGACTGCAATTTAAAACATGCTAAACGTCCAGTAATAACTCCCAAAGTAAAGAAGCTAGTGCTGGAATACATGTGCTTTGTCAGAAACCTCCTAAAGGAACACAGAAGCAGTACCTGTCACTCTGGGTCTTGGCCTTTTCCTTTGCCAGAGAAGAGGGAACGTACCTGGTACATCCCTTAAAGTGTTTTTCTCGGCTCATGCAGACTGCAATTCAAAACATGCCAAAACATCCAGCAATAACTCCCAAAGTAAAGAAGTTAGGGCTGAAAGAAATACCTTGTCTGTAACGTCCTAACAGAACACACAAGCTAGACTAATCAATCTGGCTTTTAGCCTTTTCCTTTGACAGAAAAGTGGGAACGATCCTGGTACATCCCTTCAAGTGTTTTTCTCGGCTCCAGCAGACTGCAATTCAAAACATGCCAAAACATCCAGCAATAACTCCCAAAGTAAAGAAGCTAGAGCTGAAAGATGTACCTTGTCTGAAACCTCTTAAAAGAAGAAAGAAGCTGCACTTGTTACTCTGGGTCTCAGCCTTTTCCTTTGCCAGAAAATTGGAAACGTTCGTGGTACATCCCTTCAAGTGTTTTTCTCGGCTCCTGCAGACTGCAATTCAAAACATGCCAAACGTCCAGCAATAACTCCCAAAGTAAAGAAGCTAGGGCTGGAATACATTGTTTGGCAGAAACCTCCTAAAGGAACACACAAGCAGTACCTGTCACTCTGGCTCTTGGCCTTTTCCTTTGCCAGAGAAGAGGGAACGTACCTGGTACATCCCTTAAAGTGTTTTTCTCGGCTCATGCAGACTGCAATTCAAAACATCCAAAACGTCCAGCAATAACTCCCAAAGTAAAGAAGCTAGAGCTGAAAGATGTACCTTGTCTGAAACCTCTTAAAAGAAGAAAGAAGCTGCCCTTGTTACTCTGGGTCTCAGCCTTTTCCTTTGCCAGAAAATTGGAAACGTTCGTGGTACATCCCTTAAAGTGTTTTTCTCGGCTCCTGCAGACTGCAATTCAAAACATGCCAAACGTCCTGCAATAACTCCCAAAGTAAAGAAGCTAGGGCTGAAAGAAATACCTTGTCTGTAACGTCCTAACAGAACACACAAGCTAGACTAATCAATCTGGCTTTTAGCCTTTTCCTTTGACAGAAAAGTGGGAACGATCCTGGTACATCCCTTAAAGTGTTTTTCTCAGGCCCCAGCAGACTGCAATTCAAAACATGCCAAAACATCCAGCAATAACTCCCAAAGTAAAGAAGCTAGAGCTGAAAGATGTACCTTGTCTGAAACCTCTTAAAAGAAGAAAGAAGCTGCCCTTGTTACTCTGGGTCTCAGCCTTTTCCTTTGCCAGAAAATTGGAAACGTTCGTGGTACATCCCTTCAAGTGTTTTTCTCGGCTCCTGCAGACTGCAATTCAAAACATGCCAAACGTCCAGCAATAACTCCCTAAGTAAAGAAGCTAGGGCTGGAATACATTGTTTGGCAGAAACCTCCTAAAGGAACACACAAGCTGTACCTGTCACTCTGGGTCTTGGCCTTTTCCTTTGCCAGAGAAGAGGGAACGTTCCTGGTACATCCCTTAAAGTGTTTTTCTCGGCTCCAGCAGACTGCAATTCAAAACATGCCAAAACATCCAGCAATAACTCCCAAAGTAAAGAAGCTAGAGCTGAAAGATGTACCTTGTCTGAAACCTCTTAAAAGAAGAAAGAAGCTGCCCTTGTTACTCTGGGTCCCAGCCTTTTCCTTTGCCAGAAAATTGGAAACGTTCGTGGTACATCCCTTCAAGTGTTTTTCTCGGCTCCTGCAGACTGCAATTCAAAACATGCCAAACGTCCAGCAATAACTCCCTAAGTAAAGAAGGTAGGGATGGAATACATTGTTTGGCAGAAACCTCATAAAGGAACACACAAGCTGTACCTGTCACTCTGGGTCCTGGACTTTTCCTTTGCCAGAGAAGAGGGAACGTTCCTGGTACATCCCTTCAAGTGTTTTTCTCGGCTCCAGCAGACTGCAATTCAAAACATGCCAAACGTCCAGCAATAACTCCCAAAGTAAAGAAGCTAGGGCTGGAATACATTGCTTGTCAGAAACCTCCTAAAGGAACACACAAGCAGTACCTGTCACTCTGGGTCTCGGCCTTTTCCTTTGCCAGAGAAGAGGGAACGTTCCTGGTACATCCCTTAAGGTGTTTTTCTGGGCTCACGGCAGACTGCAATTCAAAACATGCCAAAACATCCAGCAATAACTCCCAAAGTAAAGAAGCTAGGGCTGAAAGAAATACCTTGTCTGTAACGTCCTAACAGAACACACAAGCTAGACTAATCAATCTGGCTTTTAGCCTTTTCCTTTGACAGAAAAGTGGGAACGATCCTGGTACATCCCTTAAAGTGTTTTTCTCGGCTCCAGCAGACTGCAATTCAAAACATCCAAAACGTCCAGCAATAACTCCCAAAGTAAAGAAGCTAGAGCTGAAAGATGTACCTTGTCTGAAACCTCTTAAAAGAAGAAAGAAGCTGCCCTTGTTACTCTGGGTCTCAGCCTTTTCCTTTGCCAGAAAATTGGAAACGTTCGTGGTACATCCCTTAAAGTGTTTTTCTCGGCTCCAGCAGACTGCAATTCAAAACATGCCAAACGTCCAGCAATAACTCCCAAAGTAAAGAAGCTAGGGCTGGAATACATTGTTTGGCAGAAACCTCCTAAAGGAACACACAAGCTGTACCTGTCACTCTGGCTCTTGGCCTTTTCCTTTGCCAGAGAAGAGGGAACGTACCTGGTACATCCCTTAAAGTGTTTTTCTCGGCTCCAGCAGACTGCAATTCAAAACATGCCAAAACATCCAGCAATAACTCCCAAAGTAAAGAAGCTAGGGCTGAAAGATGTACCTTGTCTGAAACCTCTTAAAAGAAGAAAGAAGCTGCCCTTGTTACTCTGGGTCTCAGCCTTTTCCTTTGCCAGAAAATTGGAAACGTTCGTGGTACATCCCTTAAAGTGTTTTTCTCGGCTCCAGCAGACTGCAATTCAAAACATGCAAAACGTCCTGCAATAACTCCCAAAGTAAAGAAGTTAGGGCTGAAAGAAATACCTTGTCTGTAACGTCCTAACAGAACACACAAGCTAGACTAATCAATCTGGCTTTTAGCCTTTTCCTTTGACAGAAAAGTGGGAACGATCCTGGTACATCCCTTCAAGTGTTTTTCTCGGCTCCAGCAGACTGCAATTTAAAACATGCTAAACGTCCAGTAATAATTCCCAAAGTAAAGAAGGTAGGGCTGGAATACATTGTTTGGCAGAAACCTCCTAAAGGAACACACAAGCTGTACCTGTCACTCTGGGTCCCGGACTTTTCCTTTGCCAGAGAAGAGGGAACGTTCCTGGTACATCACTTCAAGTGTTTTACTCGGCTCCACCAGCCTGCAATTCAAAACATGCCAAACGTCCAGCAATAACTCCCAAACGTAAAAAGCTAGGGCTGAAATACATTGCTTGGCAGAAACCTCCTAAAGGAACACACAAGCAGTACCTGTCACTCTGGGTCTTGGCCTTTTCCTTTGCCAGAGAAGAGGGAACGTACCTGGTACCTCCTAAGGGGTTTTTCTGGGCCACGGCAGACTGCAATTCAAAACATCCAAAACGTCCAGCAATAACTCCCAAAGTAAAGAAGCTAGGGCTGAAAGATGTACCTTGTCTGAAACCGCTTAAAAGAAGAAAGAAGCTGCCCCTGTTACTCTGGGTCTCAGACTTTTCCTTTGCCAGAAAATTGGAAAGGTTCGTGGTACATCCCTTAAAGTGTTTTTCTCGGCTCCAGCAGACTGTAATTCAAACACTGCCAAACGTCCTGCAATAACTCCCAAAGTAAAGAAGCTAGGGCTGAAAGAAATACCTTGTCTGTAACGTCCTAACAGAACACACAAGCTAGACTAATCAATCTGGCTTTTAGCCTTTTCCTTTGACAGAAAAGTGGGAACGATCCTGGTACATCCCTTAAAGTGTTTTTCTCAGCTCCAGCAGACTGCAATTCAAAACATCCAAAACGTCCAGCAATAACTCCCAAACGTAAAGAAGTTAGAGCTGAAAGATGTACCTTGTCTGAAACCTCTTAAAAGAAGAAAGAAGCTGCCCTTGTTACTCTGGGTCTCAGCCTTTTCCTTTGCCAGAAAATTGGAAACGTTCGTGGTACATCCCTTCAAGTGTTTTTCTCGGCTCCTGCAGACTGCAATTCAAAACATGCCAAACGTCCAGCAATAACTCCCTAAGTAAAGAAGGTAGGGCTGGAATACATTGTTTGGCAGAAACCTCATAAAGGAACACACAAGCTGTACCTGTCACTCTGGGTCCCGGACTTTTCCTTTGCCAGAGAAGAGGGAACGTTCCTGGTACATCCCTTCAAGTGTTTTTCTCGGCTCCAGCAGACTGCAATTCAAAACATGCCAAACGTCCAGCAATAACTCCCAAACGTAAAGAAGGCTAGCGCTGGAATACATTGCTTGGCAGAAACCTCCTAAAGGAACACACAAGCAGTACCTGTCACTCTGGGTCTTGGCCTTTTCCTTTGCCAGAGAAGAGGGAACGTACCTGGTACCTCCTAAGGGGTTTTTCTGGGCCACGGCAGACTGCAATTCAAAACATCCAAAACGTCCAGCAATAACTCCCAAAGTAAAAAAGCTAGGGCTGAAAGATGTACCTTGTCTGAAACCGCTTAAAAGAAGAAAGAAGCTGCCCCTGTTACTCTGGGTCTCAGACTTTTCCTTTGCCAGAAAATTGGAAAGGTTCGTGGTACATCCCTTAAAGTGTTTTTCTCGGCTCCAGCAGACTGTAATTCAAACAGTGCCAAACGTCCTGCAATAACTCCCAAAGTAAAGAAGCTAGGGCTGAAAGAAATACCTTGTCTGTAACGTCCTAACAGAACACACAAGCTAGACTAATCAATCTGGCTTTTAGCCTTTTCCTTTGACAGAAAAGTGGGAACGATCCTGATACATCCCTTAAAGTGTTTTTCTCAGCTCCAGCAGACTGCAATTCAAAACATCCAAAACGTCCAGCAATAACTCCCAAAGTAAAGAAGCTAGAGCTGAAAGATGTACCTTGTCTGAAACCTCTTAAAAGAAGAAAGAAGCTGCCCTTGTTACTCTGGGTCTCAGCCTTTTCCTTTGCCAGAAAATTGGAAACGTTCGTGGTACATCCCTTAAAGTGTTTTTCTCGGCTCCTGCAGACTGCAATTCAAAACATGCCAAACGTCCAGCAATAACTCCCTAAGTAAAGAAGGCAGGGATGGAATACATTGTTTGGCAGAAACCTCATAAAGGAACACACAAGCTGTACCTGTCACTCTGGGTCCCGGACTTTTCCTTTGCCAGAGAAGAGGGAACGTTCCTGGTACATCCCTTCAAGTGTTTTTCTTGGCTCCAGCAGACTGCAATTTAAAACATGCTAAACGTCCAGTAATAACTCCCAAAGTAAAGAAGCTAGTGCTTAAAGATGTACCTTGTCTGAAACCTCTTAAAAGAAGAAAGAAGCTGCCTTTGTTTCTCTGGGTCTCAGCCTTTTCCTTTGCCAGAAAATTGGAAACGTTCGTGGTACATCCCTTAAAGTGTTTTTCTCGGCTCCTGCAGACTGCAATTCAAAACATGCAAAACGTCCTGCAATAACTCCCAAAGTAAAGAAGTTAGGGCTGAAAGAAATACCTTGTCTGTAACGTCCTAACAGAACACACAAGCTAGACTAATCAATCTGGCTTTTAGCCTTTTCCTTTGACAGAAAAGTGGGAACGATCCTGGTACATCCCTTAAAGTGTTTTTCTCAGCTCCAGCAGACTGCAATTCAAAACATCCAAAACGTCCAGCAATAACTCCCAAAGTAAAGAAGCTAGAGCTGAAAGATGTACCTTGTCTGAAACCTCTTAAAAGAAGAAAGAAGCTGCCCTTGTTACTCTGGGTCTCAGCCTTTTCCTTTGCCAGAAAATTGGAAACGTTCGTGGTACATCCCTTAAAGTGTTTTTCTCGGCTCCAGCAGACTGCAATTCAAAACATGCCAAACGTCCAGCAATAACTCCCAAAGTAAAGAAGCTAGGGCTGAAAGATATACCTTGTCTGAAACCTCCTAACAGAACACACAAGCTAGTACCTAGTCAATCTGGCTCTTAGCCTTTTCCTTTGCCAGAAAAGTGGGAACGTACCTGGTACATCCCTTCAAGTGTTTTTCTCGGCTCCAGCAGACTGCAATTCAAAACATGCTAAACGTCCAGCAATAACTCCCAAAGTAAAGAAGCTAGGGCTGGAATACATTGTTTGGCAGAAACCTCCTAAAGGAACACACAAGCAGTACCTGTCACTCTGGGTCCTGGACTTTTCCTTTGCCAGAGAAGAGGGAACGATCCTGGTACATCACTTCAAGTGTTTTTCTCAGCTCCACCAGACTGCAATTCAAAACATGCCAAACGTCCAGCAATAACTCCCAAACGTAAAAAGCTAGGGCTGAAATACATAGCTTTGGAGAAACCTCCTAAAGGAACACACAAGCAGTACCTGTCACTCTGGGTCTTGGCCTTTTCCTTTGCCAGAGAAGAGGGAACGTACCTGGTACCTCCCTAAGTGTTTTTCTGGGCCACGGCAGACTGCAATTCAAAACATCCAAAACGTCCAGCAATAACTCCCAAAGTAAAGAAGCTAGGGCTGAAAGATGTACCTTGTCTGAAACCTCTTAAAAGAAGAAAGAAGCTGCCCCTGTTACTCTGGGTCTCAGCCTTTTCCTTTGCCAGAAAATTGGAAAGGTTCGTGGTACATCCCTTAAAGTGTTTTTCTCGGCTCCAGCAGACTGCAATTCAAACCATGCCAAACGTCCTGCAATAACTCCCAAAGTAAAGAAGCTAGGGCTGAAAGAAATACCTTGTCTGTAACGTCCTAACAGAACACACAAGCTAGTCTAATCAATCTGGCTTTTAGCCTTTTCCTTTGCCAGAAAAGTGGGAACGTACCTGGTACATCCCTTAAAGTGTTTTTCTCAGCTCCAGCAGACTGCAATTCAAAACATCCAAAACGTCCAGCAATAACTCCCAAAGTAAAGAAGCTAGAGCTGAAAGATGTACCTTGTCTGAAACCTCTTAAAAGAAGAAAGAAGCTGCCCTTGTTACTCTGGGTCTCAGCCTTTTCCTTTGCCAGAAAATTGGAAACGTTCGTGGTACATCCCTTAAAGTGTTTTTCTCGGCTCCTGCAGACTGCAATTCAAAACATGCCAAAACATCCAGCAATAACTCCCAAAGTAAAGAAGTTAGGGCTGGAATACATTGCCTTGGCTGAAACCTCCTAAAGGAACACACAAGCTGTACCTGTCACTCTGGGTCTCAGCCTTTTCCTTTGCCAGAGAAGAGGGAACGTTCCTGGTACATCCCTTCAAGTGTTTTTCTCGGCTCCAGCAGACTGCAATTTAAAACATGCTAAACGTCCAGTAATAATTCCCAAAGTAAAGAAGGTAGGGCTGGAATACATTGTTTGGCAGAAACCTCCTAAAGGAACACACAAGCAGTACCTGTCACTCTGGGTCCTGGACTTTTCCTTTGCCAGAGAAGAGGGAACGATCCTGGTACATCCCTTCAAGTGTTTTTCTCGGCTCCAGCAGACTGCAATTCAAAACATGCCAAACGTCCAGCAATAACTCCCAAACGTAAAAAGCTAGGGCTGAAATACATTGCTTGGCAGAAACCTCCTAAAGGAACACACAAGCAGTACCTGTCACTCTGGGTCTTGGCCTTTTCCTTTGCCAGAGAAGAGGGAACGTACCTGGTACCTCCTAAGGGGTTTTTCTGGGCCACGGCAGACTGCAATTCAAAACATCCAAAACGTCCAGCAATAACTCCCAAAGTAAAAAAGCTAGGGCTGAAAGATGTACCTTGTCTGAAACCGCTTAAAAGAAGAAAGAAGCTGCCCCTGTTACTCTGGGTCTCAGCCTTTTCCTTTGCCAGAAAATTGGAAAGGTTCGTGGTACATCCCTTAAAGTGTTTTTCTCGGCTCCAGCAGACTGTAATTCAAACCATGCCAAACGTCCTGCAATAACTCCCAAAGTAAAGAAGCTAGGGCTGAAAGAAATACCTTGTCTGTAACGTCCTAACAGAACACACAAGCTAGACTAATCAATCTGGCTTTTAGCCTTTTCCTTTGACAGAAAAGTGGGAACGATCCTGGTACATCCCTTAAAGTGTTTTTCTCAGCTCCAGCAGACTGCAATTCAAAACATCCAAAACGTCCAGCAATAACTCCCAAAGTAAAGAAGCTAGAGCTGAAAGATGTACCTTGTCTGAAACCTCTTAAAAGAAGAAAGAAGCTGCCCTTGTTACTCTGGGTCTCAGCCTTTTCCTTTGCCAGAAAATTGGAAACGTTCGTGGTACATCCCTTCAAGTGTTTTTCTCGGCTCCTGCAGACTGCAATTCAAAACATGCCAAACGTCCAGCAATAACTCCCTAAGTAAAGAAGATAGGGCTGGAATACATTGTTTGGCAGAAACCTCATAAAGGAACACACAAGCAGTACCTGTCACTCTGGGTCTTGGCCTTTTCCTTTGCCAGAGAAGAGGGAACGTACCTGGTACATCCCTTAAAGTGTTTTTCTCGGCTCAAGCAGACTGCAATTCAAAACATCCAAAACGTCCAGCAATAACTCCCAAAGTAAAGAAGCTAGGGCTGAAAGATGTACCTTGTCTGAAACCTCTTAAAAGAAGAAAGAAGCTGCCCCTGTTACTCTGGGTCTCAGACTTTTCCTTTGCCAGAAAATTGGAAACGTTCGTGGTACATCCCTTAAAGTGTTTTTCTCGGCTCCAGCAGACTGCAATTCAAAACATGCCAAACGTCCAGCAATAACTCCCAAAGTAAAGAAGCTAGGGCTGAAAGAAATACCTTGTCTGTAACGTCCTAACAGAAAACACAAGCTAGACTAATCAATCTGGCTGTTAGCCTTTTCCTTTGACAGAAAAGTGGGAACGATCCTGGTACATCCCTTAAAGTGTTTTTCTCAGCTCCAGCAGACTGCAATTCAAAACATCCAAAACGTCCAGCAATAACTCCCAAACGTAAAGAAGTTAGAGCTGAAAGATGTACCTTGTCTGAAACCTCTTAAAAGAAGAAAGAAGCTGCCCTTGTTACTCTGGGTCTCAGCCTTTTCCTTTGCCAGAAAATTGGAAACGTTCGTGGTACATCCCTTCAAGTGTTTTTCTCGGCTCCTGCAGACTGCAATTCAAAACATGCCAAACGTCCAGCAATAACTCCCTAAGTAAAGAAGATAGGGCTGGAATACATTGTTTGGCAGAAACCTCATAAAGGAACACACAAGCTGTACCTGTCACTCTGGGTCCCGGACTTTTCCTTTGCCAGAGAAGAGGGAACGTTCCTGGTACATCCCTTCAAGTGTTTTTCTCGGCTCCAGCAGACTGCAATTTAAAACATGCTAAAGGTCCAGTAATAATTCCCAAAGTAAAGAAGGTAGTGCTGGAATACATTGTTTGGCAGAAACCTCCTAAAGGAACACACAAGCAGTACCTGTCACTCTGGGTCTTGGCCTTTTCCTTTGCCAGAGAAGAGGGAACGTACCTGGTACCTCCTAAGGGGTTTTTCTGGGCCACGGCAGACTGCAATTCAAAACATCCAAAACGTCCAGCAATAACTCCCAAAGTAAAAAAGCTAGGGCTGAAAGATGTACCTTGTCTGAAACCGCTTAAAAGAAGAAAGAAGCTGCCCCTGTTACTCTGGGTCTCAGCCTTTTCCTTTGCCAGAAAATTGGAAACGTTCGTGGTACATCCCTTAAAGTGTTTTTCTCGGCTCCAGCAGACTGCAATTCAAAACATGCCAAACGTCCTGCAATAACTCCCAAAGTAAAGAAGCTAGGGCTGAAAGAAATACCTTGTCTGTAACGTCCTAACAGAACACACAAGCTAGACTAATCAATCTGGCTTTTAGCCTTTTCCTTTGACAGAAAAGTGGGAACGATCCTGGTACATCCCTTAAAGTGTTTTTCTCAGCTCCAGCAGACTGCAATTCAAAACATCCAAAACGTCCAGCAATAACTCCCAAAGTAAAGAAGCTAGAGCTGAAAGATGTACCTTGTCTGAAACCTCTTAAAAGAAGAAAGAAGCTGCCCTTGTTACTCTGGGTCTCAGCCTTTTCCTTTGCCAGAAAATTGGAAACGTTCGTGGTACATCCCTTCAAGTGTTTTTCTCGGCTCCTGCAGACTGCAATTCAAAACATGCCAAACGTCCAGCAATAACTCCCAAAGTAAAGAAGGTAGGGCTGGAATACATTGTTTGGCAGAAACCTCATAAAGGAACACACAAGCTAGTACCTGTCACTCTGGGTCTTGGCCTTTTCCTTTGCCAGAGAAGAGGGAACGTTCCTGGTACATCCCTTCAAGTGTTTTTCTCGGCTCCAGCAGACTGCAATTCAAAACATGCCAAACGTCCAGCAATAACTCCCAAAGTAAAGAAGCTAGGGCTGAAATACATTGCTTGGCAGAAACCTCCTAAAGGAACACACAAGCAGTACCTGTCACTCTGGGTCTTGGCCTTTTCCTTTGCCAGAGAAGAGGGAACGTACCTGGTACCTCCCTAAGTGTTTTTCTGGGCCACGGCAGACTGCAATTCAAAACATCCAAAACGTCCAGCAATAACTCCCAAAGTAAAAAAGCTAGGGCTGAAAGATGTACCTTGTCTGAAACCGCTTAAAAGAAGAAAGAAGCTGCCCCTGTTACTCTGGGTCTCAGCCTTTTCCTTTGCCAGAAAATTGGAAACGTTCGTGGTACATCCCTTAAAGTGTTTTTCTCGGCTCCAGCAGACTGCAATTCAAAACATGCCAAACGTCCTGCAATAACTCCCAAAGTAAAGAAGCTAGGGCTGAAAGAAATACCTTGTCTGTAACGTCCTAACAGAACACACAAGCTAGACTAATCAATCTGGCTTTTAGCCTTTTCCTTTGCCAGAAAAGTGGGAACGATCCTGGTACATCCCTTAAAGTGTTTTTCTCAGCTCCAGCAGACTGCAATTCAAAACATCCAAAACGTCCAGCAATAACTCCCAAAGTAAAGAAGCTAGAGCTGAAAGATGTACCTTGTCTGAAACCTCTTAAAAGAAGAAAGAAGCTGCCCTTGTTACTCTGGGTCTCAGCCTTTTCCTTTGCCAGAAAATTGGAAACGTTCGTGGTACATCCCTTCAAGTGTTTTTCTCGGCTCCTGCAGACTGCAATTCAAAACATGCCAAACGTCCAGCAATAACTCCCAAAGTAAAGAAGGCAGGGATGGAATACATTGTTTGGCAGAAACCTCCTAAAGGAACACACAAGCAGTACCTGTCACTCTGGGTCTTGGCCTTTTCCTTTGCCAGAAAAGTGGGAACGTACCTGGTACCTCCTAAGGGGTTTTTCTGGGCCCCGGCAGACTGCAATTCAAAACATCCAAAACGTCCAGCAATAACTCCCAAAGTAAAAAAGCTAGGGCTGAAAGATGTACCTTGTCTGAAACCGCTTAAAAGAAGAAAGAAGCTGCCCCTGTTACTCTGGGTCTCAGCCTTTTCCTTTGCCAGAAAATTGGAAACGTTCGTGGTACATCCCTTAAAGTGTTTTTCTCGGCTCCAGCAGACTGCAATTCAAAACATGCCAAACGTCCTGCAATAACTCCCAAAGTAAAGAAGCTAGGGCTGAAATACATTACCTTGGCAGAAACCTCCTAACAGAACACACAAGCTAGACCTACCTGATCACTCTGGCTCTTGGCCTTTTCCTTTGCCAGAAAAGTGGGAACGATCCTGGTACATCCCTTAAAGTGTTTTTCTCAGCTCCAGCAGACTGCAATTCAAAACATCCAAAACGTCCAGCAATAACTCCCAAAGTAAAGAAGCTAGAGCTGAAAGATGTACCTTGTCTGAAACCTCTTAAAAGAAGAAAGAAGCTGCCCTTGTTACTCTGGGTCTCAGCCTTTTCCTTTGCCAGAAAATTGGAAACGTTCGTGGTACATCCCTTAAAGTGTTTTTCTCGGCTCCTGCAGACTGCAATTCAAAACATGCCAAACGTCCAGCAATAACTCCCTAAGTAAAGAAGATAGGGCTGGAATACATTGTTTGGCAGAAACCTCATAAAGGAACACACAAGCTGTACCTGTCACTCTGGGTCCCGGACTTTTCCTTTGCCAGAGAAGAGGGAACGTTCCTGGTACATCCCTTCAAGTGTTTTTCTCGGCTCCAGCAGACTGCAATTTAAAACATGCTAAACGTCCAGTAATAACTCCCAAAGTAAAGAAGGCAGGGCTGGAATACATTGTTTGGCAGAAACCTCCTAAAGGAACACACAAGCAGTACCTGTCACTCTGGGTCTTGGCCTTTTCCTTTGCCAGAGAAGAGGGAACGTACCTGGTACCTCCTAAGGGGTTTTTCTGGGCCACGGCAGACTGCAATTCAAAACATCCAAAACGTCCAGCAATAACTCCCAAAGTAAAAAAGCTAGGGCTGAAAGATGTACCTTGTCTGAAACCGCTTAAAAGAAGAAAGAAGCTGCCCCTGTTACTCTGGGTCTCAGCCTTTTCCTTTGCCAGAAAATTGGAAACGTTCGTGGTACATCCCTTAAAGTGTTTTTCTCGGCTCCAGCAGACTGTAATTCAAAACATGCCAAACGTCCTGCAATAACTCCCAAAGTAAAGAAGCTAGGGCTGAAAGAAATACCTTGTCTGTAACGTCCTAACAGAACACACAAGCTAGACTAATCAATCTGGCTTTTAGCCTTTTCCTTTGACAGAAAAGTGGGAACGATCCTGGTACATCCCTTAAAGTGTTTTTCTCAGCTCCAGCAGACTGCAATTCAAAACATCCAAAACGTCCAGCAATAACTCCCAAAGTAAAGAAGCTAGAGCTGAAAGATGTACCTTGTCTGAAACCTCTTAAAAGAAGAAAGAAGCTGCCCTTGTTACTCTGGGTCTCAGCCTTTTCCTTTGCCAGAAAATTGGAAACGTTCGTGGTACATCCCTTCAAGTGTTTTTCTCGGCTCCTGCAGACTGCAATTCAAAACATGCCAAACGTCCAGCAATAACTCCCTAAGTAAAGAAGATAGGGCTGGAATACATTGTTTGGCAGAAACCTCATAAAGGAACACACAAGCTGTACCTGTCACTCTGGGTCCTGGACTTTTCCTTTGCCAGAGAAGAGGGAACGTTCCTGGTACATCCCTTCAAGTGTTTTTCTCGGCTCCAGCAGACTGCAATTCAAAACATGCCAAACGTCCAGCAATAACTCCCAAAGTAAAGAAGGCAGGGCTGGAATACATTGTTTGGCAGAAACCTCCTAAAGGAACACACAAGCAGTACCTGTCACTCTGGGTCTTGGCCTTTTCCTTTGCCAGAGAAGAGGGAACGTACCTGGTACCTCCTAAGGGGTTTTTCTGGGCCACGGCAGACTGCAATTCAAAACATCCAAAACGTCCAGCAATAACTCCCAAAGTAAAGAAGCTAGGGCTGAAAGATGTACCTTGTCTGAAACCGCTTAAAAGAAGAAAGAAGCTGCCCTTGTTACTCTGGGTCTCAGCCTTTTCCTTTGCCAGAAAATTGGAAACGTTCGTGGTACATCCCTTAAAGTGTTTTTCTCGGCTCCTGCAGACTGCAATTCAAAACATGCCAAACGTCCTGCAATAACTCCCAAAGTAAAGAAGCTAGGGCTGAAAGAAATACCTTGTCTGTAACGTCCTAACAGAACACACAAGCTAGACTAATCAATCTGGCTTTTAGCCTTTTCCTTTGCCAGAAAAGTGGGAACGATCCTGGTACATCCCTTAAAGTGTTTTTCTCAGCTCCAGCAGACTGCAATTCAAAACATCCAAAACGTCCAGCAATAACTCCCAAAGTAAAGAAGCTAGAGCTGAAAGATGTACCTTGTCTGAAACCTCTTAAAAGAAGAAAGAAGCTGCCCTTGTTACTCTGGGTCTCAGCCTTTTCCTTTGCCAGAAAATTGGAAACGTTCGTGGTACATCCCTTAAAGTGTTTTTCTCGGCTCCTGCAGACTGCAATTCAAAACATGCCAAACGTCCAGCAATAACTCCCAAAGTAAAGAAGCTAGGGCTGGAATACATTGTTTGGCAGAAACCTCCTAAAGGAACACACAAGCTGTACCTGTCACTCTGGGTCTTGGCCTTTTCCTTTGCCAGAGAAGAGGGAACGTACCTGGTACATCCCTTAAAGTGTTTTTCTCGGCTCCAGCAGACTGCAATTCAAAACATGCCAAAACATCCAGCAATAACTCCCAAAGTAAAGAAGCTAGAGCTGAAAGATGTACCTTGTCTGAAACCTCTTAAAAGAAGAAAGAAGCTGCCCTTGTTACTCTGGGTCTCAGCCTTTTCCTTTGCCAGAAAATTGGAAACGTTCGTGGTACATCCCTTAAAGTGTTTTTCTCGGCTCCAGCAGACTGCAATTCAAAACATGCCAAACGTCCAGCAATAACTCCCTAAAGAAGATAGGGCTGGAATACATTGTTTGGCAGAAACCTCCTAAAGGAACACACAAGCTGTACCTGTCACTCTGGGTCCCGGACTTTTCCTTTGCCAGAGAAGAGGGAACGTTCCTGGTACATCCCTTCAAGTGTTTTTCTCGGCTCCAGCAGACTGCAATTCAAAACATGCCAAACGTCCAGCAATAACTCCCAAAGTAAAGAAGGCAGCGATGGAATACATTGTTTGGCAGAAACCTCCTAAAGGAACACACAAGCAGTACCTGTCACTCTGGGTCTTGGCCTTTTCCTTTGCCAGAGAAGAGGGAACGTACCTGGTACCTCCTAAGGGGTTTTTCTGGGCCACGGCAGACTGCAATTCAAAACATCCAAAACGTCCAGCAATAACTCCCAAAGTAAAGAAGCTAGGGCTGAAAGATGTACCTTGTCTGAAACCGCTTAAAAGAAGAAAGAAGCTGCCCCTGTTACTCTGGGTCTCTAGCCTTTTCCTTTGCCAGAAAATTGGAAAGGTTCGTGGTACATCCCTTAAAGTGTTTTTCTCGGCTCCAGCAGACTGTAATTCAAAACATGCCAAACGTCCTGCAATAACTCCCAAAGTAAAGAAGCTAGGGCTGAAAGAAATACCTTGTCTGTAACGTCCTAACAGAACACACAAGCTAGACTAATCAATCTGGCTTTTAGCCTTTTCCTTTGACAGAAAAGTGGGAACGATCCTGGTACATCCCTTAAAGTGTTTTTCTCAGCTCCAGCAGACTGCAATTCAAAACATCCAAAACGTCCAGCAATAACTCCCAAAGTAAAGAAGCTAGAGCTGAAAGATGTACCTTGTCTGAAACCTCTTAAAAGAAGAAAGAAGCTGCCCTTGTTACTCTGGGTCTCAGCCTTTTCCTTTGCCAGAAAATTGGAAACGTTCGTGGTACATCCCTTAAAGTGTTTTTCTCGGCTCCTGCAGACTGCAATTCAAAACATGCCAAACGTCCAGCAATAACTCCCAAAGTAAAGAAGGCAGGGCTGGAATACATTGTTTGGCAGAAACCTCATAAAGGAACACACAAGCTGTACCTGTCACTCTGGGTCCTGGACTTTTCCTTTGCCAGAGAAGAGGGAACGTTCCTGGTACATCCCTTCAAGTGTTTTTCTCGGCTCCAGCAGACTGCAATTCAAAACATGCTAAACGTCCAGCAATAACTCCCAAAGTAAAGAAGCTAGTGCTGAAATACATTGCTTGGCAGAAACCTCCTAAAGGAACACACAAGCAGTACCTGTCACTCTGGGTCTTGGCCTTTTCCTTTGCCAGAGAAGAGGGAACGTACCTGGTACATCCCTTAAAGTGTTTTTCTCGGCTCCAGCAGACTGCAATTCAAAACATCCAAAACGTCCAGCAATAACTCCCAAAGTAAAGAAGCTAGGGCTGAAAGATGTACCTTGTCTGAAACCTCTTAAAAGAAGAAAGAAGCTGCCCTTGTTACTCTGGGTCTCAGCCTTTTCCTTTGCCAGAAAATTGGAAACGTTCGTGGTACATCCCTTAAAGTGTTTTTCTCGGCTCCTGCAGACTGCAATTCAAAACATGCCAAACGTCCAGCAATAACTCCCAAAGTAAAGAAGCTAGGGCTGGAATACATTGTTTGGCAGAAACCTCCTAAAGGAACACACAAGCTGTACCTGTCACTCTGGCTCCTGGCCTTTTCCTTTGCCAGAGAAGAGGGAACGATCCTGGTACATCCCTTAAAGTGTTTTTCTCAGCTCCAGCAGACTGCAATTCAAAACATCCAAAACGTCCAGCAATAACTCCCAAAGTAAAGAAGCTAGAGCTGAAAGATGTACCTTGTCTGAAACCTCTTAAAAGAAGAAAGAAGCTGCCCTTGTTACTCTGGGTCTCAGCCTTTTCCTTTGCCAGAAAATTGGAAACGTTCGTGGTACATCCCTTCAAGTGTTTTTCTCGGCTCCTGCAGACTGCAATTCAAAACATGCCAAACGTCCAGCAATAACTCCCAAAGTAAAGAAGATAGGGCTGGAATACATTGTTTGGCAGAAACCTCATAAAGGAACACACAAGCTGTACCTGTCACTCTGGGTCCCGGACTTTTCCTTTGCCAGAGAAGAGGGAACGTTCCTGGTACATCCCTTCAAGTGTTTTTCTCGGCTCCAGCAGACTGCAATTTAAAACATGCTAAACGTCCAGCAATAACTCCCAAAGTAAAGAAGGCTAGTGCTGGAATACATTGCTTGGCAGAAACCTCCTAAAGGAACACACAAGCAGTACCTGTCACTCTGGGTCTTGGCCTTTTCCTTTGCCAGAGAAGAGGGAACGTACCTGGTACCTCCTAAGGGGTTTTTCTGGGCCACGGCAGACTGCAATTCAAAACATCCAAAACGTCCAGCAATAACTCCCAAAGTAAAAAAGCTAGGGCTGAAAGATGTACCTTGTCTGAAACCGCTTAAAAGAAGAAAGAAGCTGCCCCTGTTACTCTGGGTCTCAGCCTTTTCCTTTGCCAGAAAATTGGAAACGTTCGTGGTACATCCCTTAAAGTGTTTTTTCGGCTCCAGCAGACTGTAATTCAAACACTGCCAAACGTCCTGCAATAACTCCCAAAGTAAAGAAGCTAGGGCTGAAAGAAATACCTTGTCTGTAACGTCCTAACAGAACACACAAGCTAGACTAATCAATCTGGCTTTTAGCCTTTTCCTTTGACAGAAAAGTGGGAACGATCCTGATACATCCCTTAAAGTGTTTTTCTCAGCTCCAGCAGACTGCAATTCAAAACATCCAAAACGTCCAGCAATAACTCCCAAAGTAAAGAAGCTAGAGCTGAAAGATGTACCTTGTCTGAAACCTCTTAAAAGAAGAAAGAAGCTGCCCTTGTTACTCTGGGTCTCAGCCTTTTCCTTTGCCAGAAAATTGGAAACGTTCGTGGTACATCCCTTCAAGTGTTTTTCTCGGCTCCTGCAGACTGCAATTCAAAACATGCCAAACGTCCAGCAATAACTCCCAAAGTAAAGAAGGTAGGGCTGGAATACATTGTTTGGCAGAAACCTCATAAAGGAACACACAAGCAGTACCTGTCACTCTGGGTCCCGGACTTTTCCTTTGCCAGAGAAGAGGGAACGTTCCTGGTACATCCCTTCAAGTGTTTTTCTCGGCTCCAGCAGACTGCAATTCAAAACATGCCAAACGTCCAGCAATAACTCCCAAAGTAAAGAAGCTAGCGCTGAAATACATTGCTTTGCAGAAACCTCCTAAAGGAACACACAAGCAGTACCTGTCACTCTGGGTCTTGGCCTTTTCCTTTGCCAGAGAAGAGGGAACGTACCTGGTACCTCCTAAGGTGTTTTTCTGGGCCACGGCAGACTGCAATTCAAAACATCCAAAACGTCCAGCAATAACTCCCAAAGTAAAGAAGCTAGAGCTGAAAGATGTACCTTGTCTGAAACCTCTTAAAAGAAGAAAGAAGCTGCCCTTGTTACTCTGGGTCTCAGCCTTTTCCTTTGCCAGAAAATTGGAAACGTTCGTGGTACATCCCTTCAAGTGTTTTTCTCGGCTCCTGCAGACTGCAATTCAAAACATGCCAAACGTCCAGCAATAACTCCCTAAGTAAAGAAGCTAGGGCTGGAATACATTGTTTGGCAGAAACCTCATAAAGGAACACACAAGCTGTACCTGTCACTCTGGGTCCCGGACTTTTCCTTTGCCAGAGAAGAGGGAACGTTCCTGGTACATCCCTTCAAGTGTTTTTCTCGGCTCCAGCAGACTGCAATTCAAAACATGCTAAAACGTCCAGCAATAACTCCCAAAGTAAAGAAGCTAGGGCTGAAAGATGTACCTTGTCTGAAACCTCTTAAAAGAAGAAAGAAGCTGCCCTTGTTACTCTGGGTCTCAGCCTTTTCCTTTGCCAGAAAATTGGAAACGTTCGTGGTACATCCCTTAAAGTGTTTTTCTCGGCTCCTGCAGACTGCAATTCAAAACATGCAAAACGTCCTGCAATAACTCCCAAAGTAAAGAAGTTAGGGCTGAAAGAAATACCTTGTCTGTAACGTCCTAACAGAACACACAAGCTAGACTAATCAATCTGGCTTTTAGCCTTTTCCTTTGACAGAAAAGTGGGAACGATCCTGGTACATCCCTTAAAGTGTTTTTCTCAGCTCCAGCAGACTGCAATTCAAAACATCCAAAACGTCCAGCAATAACTCCCAAAGTAAAGAAGCTAGAGCTGAAAGATGTACCTTGTCTGAAACCTCTTAAAAGAAGAAAGAAGCTGCCCTTGTTACTCTGGGTCTCAGCCTTTTCCTTTGCCAGAAAATTGGAAACGTTCGTGGTACATCCCTTAAAGTGTTTTTCTCGGCTCCTGCAGACTGCAATTCAAAACATGCCAAACGTCCAGCAATAACTCCCAAAGTAAAGAAGGTAGGGCTGGAATACATTGTTTGGCAGAAACCTCCTAAAGGAACACACAAGCTGTACCTGTCACTCTGGGTCCTGGACTTTTCCTTTGCCAGAGAAGAGGGAACGTTCCTGGTACATCCCTTCAAGTGTTTTTCTCGGCTCCAGCAGACTGCAATTCAAAACATGCCAAACGTCCAGCAATAACTCCCAAAGTAAAGAAGCTAGCGCTGAAATACATTGCTTTGCAGAAACCTCCTAAAGGAACACACAAGCAGTACCTGTCACTCTGGGTCTTGGCCTTTTCCTTTGCCAGAGAAGAGGGAACGTACCTGGTACCTCCTAAGGGGTTTTTCTGGGCCACGGCAGACTGCAATTCAAAACATCCAAAACGTCCAGCAATAACTCCCAAAGTAAAAAAGCTAGGGCTGAAAGATGTACCTTGTCTGAAACCGCTTAAAAGAAGAAAGAAGCTGCCCCTGTTACTCTGGGTCTCAGACTTTTCCTTTGCCAGAAAATTGGAAAGGTTCGTGGTACATCCCTTAAAGTGTTTTTCTCGGCTCCAGCAGACTGTAATTCAAACAGTGCCAAACGTCCTGCAATAACTCCCAAAGTAAAGAAGCTAGGGCTGAAAGAAATACCTTGTCTGTAACGTCCTAACAGAACACACAAGCTAGACTAATCAATCTGGCTTTTAGCCTTTTCCTTTGACAGAAAAGTGGGAACGATCCTGGTACATCCCTTAAAGTGTTTTTCTCAGCTCCAGCAGACTGCAATTCAAAACATCCAAAACGTCCAGCAATAACTCCCAAAGTAAAGAAGCTAGAGCTGAAAGATGTACCTTGTCTGAAACCTCTTAAAAGAAGAAAGAAGCTGCCCTTGTTACTCTGGGTCTCAGCCTTTTCCTTTGCCAGAAAATTGGAAACGTTCGTGGTACATCCCTTCAAGTGTTTTTCTCGGCTCCTGCAGACTGCAATTCAAAACATGCCAAACGTCCAGCAATAACTCCCAAAGTAAAGAAGGTAGGGATGGAATACATTGTTTGGCAGAAACCTCATAAAGGAACACACAAGCTGTACCTGTCACTCTGGGTCCCGGACTTTTCCTTTGCCAGAGAAGAGGGAACGTTCCTGGTACATCCCTTCAAGTGTTTTTCTCGGCTCCAGCAGACTGCAATTCAAAACATGCTAAACGTCCAGCAATAACTCCCAAAGTAAAGAAGCTAGCGCTGAAATACATTGCTTTGCAGAAACCTCCTAAAGGAACACACAAGCAGTACCTGTCACTCTGGGTCTTGGCCTTTTCCTTTGCCAGAGAAGAGGGAACGTACCTGGTACCTCCTAAGGGGTTTTTCTGGGCCACGGCAGACTGCAATTCAAAACATCCAAAACGTCCAGCAATAACTCCCAAAGTAAAAAAGCTAGGGCTGAAAGATGTACCTTGTCTGAAACCGCTTAAAAGAAGAAAGAAGCTGCCCCTGTTACTCTGGGTCTCAGCCTTTTCCTTTGCCAGAAAATTGGAAACGTTCGTGGTACATCCCTTAAAGTGTTTTTCTCGGCTCCAGCAGACTGTAATTCAAAACATGCCAAACGTCCTGCAATAACTCCCAAAGTAAAGAAGCTAGGGCTGAAAGAAATACCTTGTCTGTAACGTCCTAACAGAACACACAAGCTAGACTAATCAATCTGGCTTTTAGCCTTTTCCTTTGCCAGAAAAG
>BSDF01000159.1:0-32825 GCA_027925045.1 Hypotaenidia okinawae
GGAGGAAAGTGATTATGCAGGATTGTGGATCAGGACTTCACGTCCTTTTCCAGTCTCAATATTTGCACTTAAAGCAGGTGAAAAGCTGGAAGACTGGCAAGAGAGCGGATTAGAAGAGTTACTTAGGGAAGCACAGAAAGTATATGTTAGGAGAGATGAGAAAAAACAAAAAGCAAAAGACAAAATCTTTGTAGCAGCAGTCAGAAAAAGTCAGAAAAATAAGACCCCGTCTGGAGAGAAAAGGGAAAAAGGAATAAGGAAAACACCCAGGGGACGGCCTCATCGAGATTCACAATCCCCGTCTGTTACTATTGCAACAAGAAGGGACATATTCAGAGGAGCTGTCCTAAGAGGGAACAAGCAAAGAAGGATAGGGGTGTCAGGGGCTATATCTTTTAGGGATTTCAACATCAACGGAGCCCTTGATAAAATTATGAATTGGTCCCCATAAAGAAGGAGTTTTAGTAAACACAGGGGCTGAAAAATCCACTATTCAAAAAAATTTCCAAAGAGGTGCTGGTAGCAGGGCTAGAGCCTCCAAATTGTCAAACTGCTTTTTTTTTCTCCTTTCCCATTTTCATGAATGAATAAACTGTGATTCTCTTTCAAAGGTAATATATCAGCAATGCCCTTAAAGGAGGGTGCTCAAGCTCTGTCAAGAACAACCCATAAACTAATTTGCACATAAACAGAGACAATGGATACTTAAAATAAATACACACCTTCATACATAGAAAATAATATTGTACTTACCTGTCTTAGTGTATTTAAGCCATAAATATGAAACATTTTGAGTCATTCAAACGAGCAGACATCTATGCAATGGGATTAGTGTTTTGGGAAATAACTTCATCGGAATGTCACTTCTTATAATTTTTGTGGATGTGGTAACCAGTTGTGTTGGGTCTTTTCTGTGCACTATGAACCTCTTTCCTAGGTTACTTACAAAACATCGTGTAGTCTAGTTTGATTTTTTTATTAAGCTATTTTTTTTTTAATTCGGAAAGTTGACTTTTTCAGCACATTACATTGCCTTCAAAATAGATTGTATTATACCAGTAAGTGATGGGTTGGGTTTGTTTGGGTTTTTTTGAGACTTTTAAATGCAAAACAGTAGGAGCGTACAAAACCTATGGTACTTTTGGTTTAAAAAAAAGAAAAAGGTTAAAAATCAACTGTTCCTTTGCCTAGCTAAGATTTAGTTTACACTCATTTTAATGAGTAATGGAGAATACCTTTTAATTCTATAGTATAAACTAGTTAATTCACGGTCATATTTTGTAATTGTTGAGTCACAAATCATGATTATAAATAAGATCTTTTTATTAAGTAGTACCTGTATGCCGGAGCCGAAGTTTTGCGGACTCAACTCGGATCAATGTGATCAAGTGCTGAGCTCCTTTACTGAAACACACACACAGCTTATATAGGTTTCTATATCAGTGCAGGAGTTACATTACATTGCTATTGGTTAGATGCTCTGTTCACTCGCCTGACATGTGTCTCACTATTGCTAATAATTGGGTGAGGCTACACAGTCACTTTGTTCCTTTTTAAGGCAGTTGTTAACATTCTTGCAGTTTGTTATCTCATGGATTTTCTTGCAACCTCCTGTTCTCACAGACATCTAGCTCTCCTGTTACTGCATACCAACATGTCTCTGCTAGCTTCCCCAGGCCTGATTATATGGGGGTCAGAAATACTCTGGATGGGCCACAAAACCCATTCCTCTCAAAATGCGTTGCTACCAAAACACATTCCTGAGCTCAAAAACACATTCCTGCACAAACTAGTTAGGAACCCCTTTTAGCTGAAAACAAGATACACTGTCTCTTAATTGGTCGTTGGTCTCATTATTTATGACTCCCTTATCTTCACTTTCTTTAGTTCCAAGGCTGTTGCACTGTTATGGCTAAGTTTTGTAGCCGCTTTCACGAAACAGCTCACACGGTTACAGCCATATTCTACTAAAATCCAAACCAAATCTATTCTTAAAAACACAAATTAAAGTTATATTAATTGTCTCTTAAGCTACATCTGTATCAATCTATTGAGCATTATTACATTTCATTGAATCAGTTGGTAGCATCCTTCTGTAAGGGTCTCACCCTTTGAACCGTACACTTGTCCCACCTGACCACCAGGTTGGAGCTTGGGGATGGGATTCCAGTCCTACTGTTTTTTTGAACCAAGGGGAAAGTTTTTCCACAACTTAAGGCGTGCAGAAGAGAGGCAGATAAAGAAGGACCACGAAAATGATTACAGGGCTGGAGCATCTCCCCTACGAAGAGAGGCTGAAGGAGCTGGGCTTGTTCAGCATAGAGAAGAGAAGGCTGCGGGGGGACCTCATTGCAGCCTTCCAGTACCTGAAGGGAACATACAAACAGGAGGGGAATCACCTTTTTAAAAGGGTAGACAATTGCAGGACAAGGGGGAATGGATTAAAGCCAAAGGAGGGAAGGTTTAAATTGGATATTAGGGGGAAGCTTTTTACAGAGAGAGTGGTGAGGTGCTGGAACAGGCTGCCCAGAGAGGTGGTGGATGCCCCATCCCTGGAGGTGTTCAAGGCCAGGTTGGATGGGGCCCTGGGCAACCTTGTGTACATCCAGGCCTGGAGGTTGGTGGCCCTGCCTGTGGCAGGGGGTTGGAACTCTATGATCCTTGGGGTCCCTTCCAACTCATACAATTGTATGATTCTATGATAAGGCTAGCGTTGTAGCGTTGCTACACCTCTAAAATGTTTGAAGTACCTTTGCTTCAAAAAGGTAGTGAGAGGAGTAAAATGCTAAGAGGGATTTTGCTCTACTAAATCAAATACAGAAAGCCTGTTTTCTGTGCAGTTCTGCAGTCTCTTCAGGCTCAAAGAACCATATTTGCAATTTTAAGGAGTGCATGCACCTGTAACTAGGGAGAGGTTATCTGGGCTTTGTACGAAGTTTGAAGATGCTTATAATTTGTGTGCATATATTTTGTTGCATGCCTCATACACAAAGTGTTCATGAAGGTGTCAAATGAAATAAGAGGCTATTTTTTTTATTTTCAGTAGTGGTTTTGAGTGTGATTGCCATAAATTTCACCTTTTAGTTCTCTGTATTATGCCATTGAAAGGATTGCAAGGTGTTAAGCAACTTGTGTTTAAAAACTAAAAAATTTCACCATATCAGTTGCTTTAAACTCAAATTACCTCTTAAAAGACCAAGGTACATATACCTCATGTGTATATAATGTTTAATATTTTTCAGAACGTTCTTCAGGTTTGCAGTTACATGTTTCTAGAAAAACATTTTATTTTTCTGTATTTTATTGTATTAGTAAGGTTGCTGCTTTGTCGCTGTAGCACCTGCCCTTATATAGCTGTGTGGATACTGCCTTGTATCTAATGTTCTATTGTCTAAAGCACTATAGGAGGGTATACAATGCATCTCAGCCTAATGGTTTTTAATTTAGGATTTTCCTGTAACTTAAGCTGTTGGGACAAATTAGCATTGGGCAACAAATATCTTGCTGGTATTTGTTTATGGGCTGCAAAGATTCAACTTCAAAAGCTGCTACAGCAGCCTGAGAAACTAGAGCTTTGTGTCATTTAGCAGTCGTTCGAGGAGGCAGAGGGAGTTAGTGCAAGAGGCCTTCATCAAAGAGTATAAGCTAAGTTGCTGTGGGAATTTTATTGTGATTACTCCTGTAGGATACAATACCTATTAAGGGAAATACACAGAATTTTTGGGACATAGCATACAAATTTAAAAAGGGCAATATATAAATTCATTTGGGTACTCAGAAAAGGACAACCCTTAAGATCAAGGAAGAGGGCAAGACCAGATAGGGAACCAGTGTTGCGGCTGGGAAGGTCTGCCGAGGGCTGCAACCCCTTCGGGCTGTGACCGCCAAACACTATGGCCCTTACCAGACCTCTTCTAGTTCTACTTGGGGTGAGTTCCTTAACCCAGGCTACGGCAAACAATCGCAGCCAATGTGTTGTGACTGCCAGGAGGGGAAGGGTAAGCTCCCAAACTTTGGTGTATCACACAATTTATCATAACTATTTGGAATCCAGAACAACGGAAACACAAAGATGTAAAAAACTAGACTTAAGATATATGGACTTGGAGGAGACCCAGGTGTAGTTATTAAAGTTGAAATCAAAGAAAGGACAAAAGAATATGCAACAGAAGCTGTTGTTTAATTAATTTTAAAAATGAAACAGGAGTAAAGTATGAAATTCCCACAGTTGCTAAAAATCTATTTGTAAATCTTACTGAAAACATTGCCAAATCATTGAATATAACTCATTGCTATGTTTGTGGGGGACCTTATGGGCGATGATTGGCTTACTAAAATCGGAATAATTGTATTTGGGGTATGCGGAGGATTGTTAATAATTCCATGTTTAATACCTTCTTTTACCAGATCAATACACCCGGTTATACAAGGGATGCAAATATCTGCGGTACCTGTTGACCCAGAACCAGGGAAAGAGAAAACCCATTCCCTGATTGTCATAAGCTCCCTTGTCCCAAAATCCAGGATCAGCGGGGAGATGAATTTTACCAGGGCTTTGGAAGGGCAGGAGGCGCTTGGGAAATGAATGCACACCAATATGGTTAAAAGCAAACACTCCATTTTATTCAAGCAAGCTGCAGCCTTTTATACCTTCAAGGAAGATAGCTGATTCACACGGATAGCTAGTTCTCATACAGATAGGTAGGGGCCCGAGATGGGGGGGGGAAGCGCATCTGCACGGTATCAAGTTTTCGTTACCACTTTGGAATGTAAAGAACTGTTACAGCCTTGATTCCCATGCTTGTTAACTTCATTCTCATGCTTGTTAGCTTCTTATCAGTGCTCATGCTCAAGCTGCTGCACAGGGATGTAAAGATGGCCTCGATCAATTAGCCAGTCACCACACCTGATGATAATAAAAACAGAAGAAGATCCAAAATTAATACCAATTCGGCAAGTGTTGAATCAATTAGAAACGAAAACACAAATCAGTACTATAAAAAAAAAAATAAAATGGGGGATTGTGAAATATGTCCATCTGATTCGTGTTAATATGGAATAATGTTGGGGCCGCATAATGAAACATGACATTCTTACATACCCTTGTATGGCCATGGGCCTGGGAGGGGCAGTTTAAGATGTATATGGTTGTTGTGTCTTGTGGGGGTCGCCTGGCGGGCACTCCAGCGTGTCAGTTTAAGCAGGTGGGCTGTGAAGCTAGCCAAAACATCCACCAGATAGGAGAAGAGGGCATGCATAGAAAGAAGATGTGCCTATCCAGTCAGCCTCACCTCTGTCAGTCAGCCTCACCTCTGTCCCCGGAAAGGTAATGGAACAGCTTGCTCTGGATGCCATCTCCAAGCAATTGGAAGAGAAGAAGGTCATGAGGAGTAGTCAGCATGGATTCACCAAGGGGAAATCGTGCTCGACCAATCTCATAGCCTTCTACGATCTCATCACCGGCTGGGTAGATGGAGGGAGAGCAGTAGATGTCATCTACCTTGACTTCAGCAAGGCTTTTGATACTGTCTCCCATGACATCCTGATAGCAAAGCTGAGAAAGCATGGGATTGATGAGTGGACAGTGAGGTGGGTTGAGAATTGGCTGTCGGACCGAGCCCAGAGGGTCGTGATTCGTGGAGTGGAATCTGACTGGAGGCCTGTGACTAGCGGTGTTCCCCAGGGCTCGGTGTTGGGTCCAGTCCTGTTTAACATCTTCATTGACGACCTTGATGAGGGAATAGCCTCGACTCTCAGCAAGTACGCCGATGACACAAAGCTGGGAGGAGTGGCTGACACGCAGGAACACTGCGCTGCCATCCAGCGAGACCTGGACAGGCTGGAGAGCTGGGCAGTAAGAAACCAGATGAGGTTCAACAAAAGCAAGTGTAAAGTCTTGCACCTGGGAAGGAACAACCGTTTCTATCAGTACAGGCTGGGGGATGACCTGCTGGAGAAGAGCTCTGTGGAGAAGGACCTGGGGGTCCTGGTGGATGACAGGTTGGCCATGAGCCAGCAGTGTGCCTCGGTGGCTAAGAGAGCCAATGGGATCCTGGGGTGCATCCGGAGGAGTGTAGCCAGCAGGTCAAGGGAGGTGATCCTCCCGCTCTACTCTGCCCTGGTCAGGCCCCACCTGGAGTATTGTGTCCAGTTCTGGGCTCCCTGGTATAAAAAGGACAGGGATCTCCTGGAGAGAGTCCAGAGAAGGGCTACGAAGATGATAAAGGGCCTGGAGCATCTCCCCTATGAGGAAAGGCTGAGAAGATTGGGACTGTTCAGCCTTGAGAAGAGAAGACTAAGGGGGGACCTAATTAATGTTTATAATTATCTTAAGCAAGGGATGCAGGGGGAATCAGCCAGCCCCTTTTCAGTGGTCTGTGGAGACAGGACAAGGGGCAATGGCTGCAAGTTGGAGCATAGGAAGTTCCGCACCAACATGCGGAGAAACTTTTTCACAGTGAGGGTGACAGAGCACTGGAATAGGCTGCCCAGGGAGGTGGTGGAGTCTCCTTCTCTGGAGATATTCAAGACCCGTCTGGACGCCTATTTGAGTGAAATGTCCTAGGGAGCCTGCTTCGGCAGGGGGTTGGACCCGATGATCTCTCGAGGTCCCTTCCAACCCCTACAATTCTATGATTCTATGATTCTATCCCCGGAAGACATGTAAGCCAGAGACTGGAACTGTACAGTGTGCGTTTTGGTGGAGCGAAGACTCCCTGCACTGCCTGTGCACCGCAGCACCGTTTGCTTGCCTTTATTCTTTTAATAAATTGTTAATTTTGGTTATAATCCTGTTTGGAACTGAGTAATTTATCACAAATAGTATGAAAAAAGTGAGGAGGGGATGAACATTATTTGCTGGCATCTAAAAGAAAACAATTTCCAGAAATGTCATATCCCAGATAGGTTACTCATTGTTGCACCATTTCAGTTTTCTGTTGAGAGACTCAATATCCATTTAGCCCCCAAAACATTCAACAAACTTGTCCCTTGAATCCAGTCAGGTTTTGTTTCAGTTACTATTAATAGGCCATTCACATACTACAGAAAGATTCCGTCTCCGGAGGGAGGGTCCCATGTTTCAAGTTCTCCTGCAAACTGATTCCCAAAGATTGTTAGATTTTTAATTTTTTTTTTTTTTTTTAAAAAAAACCTTGGGGTAACACTGTCCAGGTAAGTTGGGTTTTCCTACCAATGGTAAGACTTCAAATGCAAATAACTTTTCATTTTCTTTGGCTAATGGCAGGCAGAAGAAAGCATCTTTTAAATCTAGGACTGTAAACCAAATCTGTGTATTCTTAAGCTTTGTCAGCAGTGTATAGGGATTAGCTACCATCGAGTGCAAATCTTTAACAATATTATTTATTGCCCTGAGGTCTTGTACTATTTGATGTGTTCCATTGGGCTTTTAATTGGTAAAATAGGAGCATTATATTCTGATTCACATTCCCTCTAGAAGAAAAGGGAGGGAGGGGATCCTAATTCATCCGGTTCTGGTATTTAATCCCCCCTTTTCTTCTAGAAGCCCCTTTCCGTGTACCACGCTCCCCTATTTTACAAGCAGAGCAGCATCTCTTCAGTTGTTTCTCTTTCTCTCTGTTTTTATCTTTTTTTTTTTTTCTAAAGCCAATACTAAGGGATCCTGTGGTATCGTAAGCCCACACTCCCTGTCATTCCGGATCATCTTGGAGGGTGAAAAAAACCATATCAGCATAGCCAATTTCATCCCATTTCCCTTTTCTCTTAAAAAAACCCATTAATTGCAATACTTCATCAAATTCTTTTTACTCACACTCCCACCAGGTTCTCCTCCAATATCTTTCCAATGCAAAATCTCACAATCCAGAGGGCTTTTCTTAGGGATTTCACTACTTTGTTTCCCTCCCATCGTTAGTCAGATTTACCTCTTGATTCCTGTTATAAACAACTCAACTCCCGTCTATCTGTCCAGCAATACTAACGAGAACGATACGGTTTCTCTAATACATTTACAGTTCTACACTGATTACACTAAAAAAATAAAAACAAACCATACATTTCTAGCAGGTAGTTTTCTCTCTCTCACAGATACGCTGTGACTCAGTCACTCACCACTCACACCAGAGTTAACTCATTTCGTTGTGGCAGGGGGGTTGGAACTCTATGATCCTTGGGGTCCCTTCCAACTCATACCATTCTATGATTCTATGATAAGGCTCTTTTAATTAAAACTTCAAAAATAGTTAGACTGACTGTACACTAAACAAAAGCAAAGAGGCTCATTTACTGTAAATATTATGAATTGATTTGGCTGGCTTATTCATCCCCACCCTTCCTCTAAGGCTTTTCTCTGAGCTTAGTTGAAATTCCCCACACACACCTTCTCTTTAGCAGGGCAGCATGAAAAGCTGAAAAATCCTTGGCAACAACTGAATACATCAGGGTGTTATCAGCACTGCTCTCAGCCTAACTCCCAAACACAGTACTGCACCGTCTGCTAGAAAGAAAATGAACTCTATCCTATCCAAACCCAGGACAGCTGTGAAGAAATGGAGAATAGGAATGGGATCCAGGAGTAAATAATATATTTATTTTGGGCCCTACCATAGATACACTAAGCGACCTTGGGTGCATCCCTTTGCCCATGAGTAGGGACCTGGGCTTTGGCACCTCTGGTTGCCCATCAGTACAGCTGGATGAGCAGCACTTGCCTGTCTTTGTGATCTTTGCAGGTGAAAATTACTCCAGAAGTGCTAAATATTAAACAGAGAAAATAAAGAACTGCTTTCTAATTAACCCTGAAAACATATTTAAACAGACCATATGTATGCCCAATCAGCCTTACCTCTATCCCAGGAAAGATGTTGGAGAAGATTGCTCTGGAGGCCATCTCAAAGCATATGGATGAAAGAAGGTTATCAGAAGTAGTCAGCACGGATTCACCAAGGGGAAGTCACATCTGACTAACCTGATAGCCTTCTACGAGGGCATGATTGGACAGGTAGATGATGGGAGAGCAGAAGACACTGTCTACCTTGACTTCAGCAAGGCTTTCAACACCATCTCCCACAGCATCCTCATAGGCAAGCTCAGGAAATGTGCGTTAGATGAATGGACAGTGGGGTGGATCGACAACTGGCAGAAAGCTCAGTGGCACAGAGTCTAGTTGGAGGCCTGTAACAAGTGGTGTTCCTCAGGGGTCAGTCCTGGGTCCAGCCCTGTTCAATATATGCTCATGAGAAGGTGGGGGGGGACGACCCAGGAAGCTGGGAGGGGACACAGCCAGGACAGCTGACCCAAACTGGCCAAAGGGGGTATTCCATGCCAATTACATCATGCTCAGCATAAAGGGGTCTGGTGGGGGAGGAACGCAGAACTCCATGATGTGGTTTGGGGATGGTCCAGCTTCGATATGGCTCTGAGCTGTATGGCCTGAGCTGTGCGGTTCGGTAAGACACTGCACTGTGCATCACCGGTTCTATATATTTTGATGTAAAGTCATGTTATTGTTATCTCTCTCTCTCTGTGCTGCCCAATAAACTATCCCCCCTTAATAGGATCAGTAGCCTCACTTAAAACCAAGTGCTCAGAGTACCATCTAGTGTTTAACAGCTTCTTGTGGTTCAGTGCCTTGACTGCATCTGTAGGACAGAGGAAAACAGGTAATAACTGGCTCTGACTGTGGCCGCCGCAGACTAATTCTAAAATCATGGGTAATAATCAAAGTAGAGCCTCGAAAAGAACCCCTAGGGGTTCTTTTGGAAGGAATTGGTGGGATCAGGGGGCACTGAAAATAAGAAAACACTTATTAAGTATTGTAATCAGTGGTGGCCTCTTTATAAATTGGAGGATGGGGCTAGGGGAAGAACAAGAGGAAGTTGAATTTCTAGTAGACACGGGAGTGACTTATTCAGTCTTAAATCAAGCTTTAATCCCCTTGGAAAACAACTATGTTTCAGTAAAGGGTGCAACTGGCCAGGCTGAGAAGGCCTACTTTTGCAAACCTTTAAAATACAAATTGGGATCCACAGATTTTTGTATATGCCAAATTCTCCAAGGGCCCTTCTTGGCAGAGACTTATTAGAACAATTGGAAGCAACAATTAAATTTAAGCAAGGAGAAGTTACTCTGGAGGTAGATGATCACCAATACGTTCAAATAATGAGTTTATCCTTAATGGATACTCCTGTAACTGGGGGAATTGATACAAGGATTACCGATCAAGTGTATCCTGGAGTCTGGGCAACTGATGTACCGGGGCGGGCAAAGAGAGCACCACCAATAATAATAAAATTAAAGGAAGGACAGAGTGCAGTAAGAATTAAGCAATACCCATTGAAAAAGGAGGACAGAGAAGGAATTTGCCCAATTATAGAACGGTTCATAGAACTAGGGCTACTAAGGGAATGCGAATCGGAATTCAATACACCTATCCTCCCAGTTAAGAAACCTGATGGGTCCTATAGAATAGTCCAAGACTTAAGAGCTGTCAACAAAATAACAGAAGATCTATACCCAGTGGTAGCTAACCCCTACACCTTACTAACTACACTAGCCCCAGATTTAGCCTGGTTCACAGTCCTAGATTTAAAGGATGCTTTCTTTTGCCTCCCTCTACATGAAGCCAGCCAGAAAATTTTTGCTTTCGAATGGGAAAATCCCAAAAGTGGTCGAAAGACCCAGCTCACATGGACAGTGTTGCCACAGGGGTTCAAGAACAGCCCCACACTCTTCGGAAACCAGTTATCCAAAGACTTGGAATCATGGGAACCACCATCAGAAGAAGGGAAAGTTCTACAGTATGGAGACGATCTTCTCGTCGCTACCAAAACTGAAGAGTCCTGTGTCACCTGGACCGTGAGTCTGTTAAATTTCCTGGGGTTACAGGGGTATCAGGTCTCCAAGAAAAAGGCACAGGTGGTGTTACAACAGGTCACGTACCTGGGGTACGAGATCAGTGCTGGACAACGAGTCCTAGGACAGGCTCGGAAAGAGGCCATATGCCAGACCCCCCGACCACGAACTGTAAAGGAACTGAGAACATTCCTAGGCATGACAGGGTGGTGCCGACTCTGGATATGCGACTATGGTTTACTTGTTAAGCCACTATATTCCTTGATAGCAGCCAACCAGAAAGATCTCCAGTGGGATGCCAAGTCAGATCAAGCTTTCCATCAGCTGAAGAAAGCCCTGATGTCAGCACCGGCATTGGGACTTCCTGATGTAAGTAAGTAAACGCTTGTCGTGGTTTCACCCCGGCTGTGGGCCGAGATCCACGCAGCTGCCTGCTCCTTAAAGTGAAAGAGCAGGGGAAGAGGGAAAAAGGGGGGAAACAAGGGAAGGGAAAAGGAAGGGGCAAATAACTGCAAAACCAAGAAACTAAGAGGCTCGTGGGTTGGGATAAGGATAGTTTACTAAGAGAACAGAAAGATAAAATATAACAATGCTAACAGGACTTTAGAGCAAAAAAATATGAAACTATTGATACACAATGCAGTTTCTCCCCGAACCACACAACTCAGGCCGTACCACCCAGAGCTGTCCCGGAACCCGACCGTCCCCCCAAGAAGCACGCGTCCCGCGAACCGCCCCTCTTCTTCCTCCCCCCAGCCCCCCGTTATCCTGGGCAGGACGTCATTGGCATGGAATACTCTCTTTGGCCCATCTGGGTCACCTGTCCTGGCTTCGCCCCTCCTTTCTCATGAATAGAGAAATACGAAGAAGCTGAGAAAGTCCTTGACTGTCTGACTGCAACTAAGAACATCAGGGTGTTATCAGCACTGCTTTCATTTTAACTCCCAAACACAGCATTCCATCAGCTGCTACAAATGAAGTTAACTCTATCCTGACTGAAACCAGGACAGTAAGCCATTTCTCCTGTTCTCCCACGAAAAACAGGGGATAGCACTAGGAGTATTAGCACAAGAATTGGGACCATACACAGATGGGCAGTAGTATACTTCTCCAAACAATTGGACACCGCTGCAAAAGGGTGGCCCAGTTGCTTGAGAGCAGTAGCAGCTGTCATTCTAAACATCCAAGAAGCCCGAAAATTCACCCTGGGCCAGAAAATGACTGTCCTAGTTTCCCACACAGTATCCACAGTTCTTGAAAGCAAGGGAGGGCATTGGCTTTCCCCACAAAGATTCCTGAAATACCAAGCTATAATGGTTGAACAAGATGATGTTGAGATTGTGACCACAAATATCATTAACCCGGCTTTGTTCCTTGAGGGGAACACCAGGGAACCAGTGAGTCATGATTGTCTGGAAACAATCGAGGCCACGTACTCCAGCTGCACAGATCTTAAAGATGTCCCTATCGAAGGAGCCGAACACTGGTTCACCGATGGAAGCAGCTACATGTTAAATGGAAGGCGACACTCTGGATATGCTATCACCACCTCTGAAAAGGTTTTAAAGATAGCCTGTTCTTGAGGCTTTGTAGTTTTGCAATAATATGCTTGCAAGGACCTTTTGTCAATTTGTTTTCTTGGTTCTGAATTAACCCTCAAAGGTCATGACCGGGTTCCAGGTGTTGCGTTAAGGGTAACGATATGCCCAATTAGGGGGTTGGACCCGATGATCTCTCGAGGTCCCTTCCAACCCCTACAATTCTATGATTCTATGAATTAGTCGTTATAAGTCCGGTCACGTTCTGTGCACTGAACTATCATGATTCAGACTCAAATAGGGAAATACTCCATTAACCCAGTCACATTCCTTGAACTACCACGGCTGCATCAAAGGAGTTTGCTCGTGTTCAATGAGAACTAACATGACAGGCTCAAATGAAAGAGCATTTTATTCAAGCAACAGACACACAGATTCTTTGGATTGCCGGTGATAAATTCACTGTCTGCAAAACATTAGTAAATACTAAAGGTCTTAACTACTAACATGTTAAAAGATGTCCAGTAACTCTAGAGAGATTTCTAAGTTTCCCGGGGGAGGCACTTGGCGTGACCAAGTGTTCGAATCTTACCCAAAGGTGTCTCGATGTGGGGCAAGAGAGGCTCAGCCCGTCAGCTGGTCCCAGGGATCGGAGTGAGGTGCAAGGGTATCTTCCCTGACACATCTCGGATTTTGGGCTATTTTTATGTCATTTCTTATCTTTAAGGTGGAGCTTGAGGGACTCTAGTCATACATACCTTTACTTTGATTACTGTAAAATTCTCTCGCTTCATGTTTAAAGGTACAGATTAACAAAATTCAGAGTACATGCTCAGTGGGGGGTGGTTGCACCTTGGAGGTGGGTAGCTGTTGAGATGGGAGTGTGTTTTGGTATTATGATGACATTATAATTCACCAAAAGGACAGCATTTTGTCAAATTCATGACAGGTCATGGGCCAGGGACAGCAGGGATGCAACTTATCAGTTCCATCTTAACCCTCAAATTCCATGTTATCGCAGAGTTTGGCCACGATGTCTCCACCTCGCCCCATCCTCCGCGTAGCTGTCTCAGGGTCCCCTGACGTTATTAACCTTCAAGATTGCCTTGGAACTTATTACAAAGGAACTTTATGGCCGAGTGGGTGCCTGGCATCTCAGCTGCTTATCACCCTGGAATGTTCTGTAAATGCTGAGCTTTTCGAGATAGGGTTTAACTTTTAAGTTACCATTACCTCCAGTCATCATCCCACGCCTTGTCACTGGGCACCACGCAGTGGTGTGTCGTGGTTTCACCCCAGCTGTGGGCCGAGAGCTGAGCACCACGCAGCTGCTCTCTCTAAGGGGGGGGGGGGAGGGGAAGCAATTACTACCATGCAATTTCTACTGTATTGATTATTGTGATAAATGACTTGGTCCCAAACAGGATTATAACCAAATCGGAAATTTATTAAACGAATAAAAGCAAGCAAATGGCACTGCAGTGCACAGGCAGTACCGGGTGCGCCGGGGAGTCTTTGCTCCACCAACAGCGAGCACCATACAGTTCCAGTCCCTGGCTTATATATTTTTACAGGGATAGCACCGCCCGCCAGCTTAAACTGACATGTTTGAGTGCCAGCTAGGCGACCCCCTCCCAAGACATCCTTTAGGCGAGCTCTAGCTTTTGTCTTGCTAACAAAGTCAGGCTGGTTCTGCAGACTTGAAGTGACTTCTTTATTCTTCTTTTCTTCTTTCTTATTATCACCTCCTTCTCAGGGACAAGTTGTTTCGCTGGAGGTATCACAATCCCCTCAATGTGCCAACATTGCAGTCTTTTATATAGTTTGTTGCTGTTTCAACACACCTCATTCAGTACATGCAAATATCTTAAACTGTCCCTCCCAGGCCCGTGGCAGTACAAAGGTATGTCATTACGCACCCCCAACATTATTCCATATTAACACAAATCCCCAACATTATTCCATATTAACACGAATCAGATGTACATATATCACAATCGCCCTTTTTTTAAATTATTGATTCGTGTTTTCATTTCTACAAATAAATTTTTAACACCTGTGGGAATTTCATATTTTACTCCTGCTTCCATTTCTTGATAAAAAGAGTCAAATAACCAATGTTCAAAATCTATTGGACATTGACGTCCACTGGTGATTCCTACCCAATATTGATAAGGAAGTTCTTTTGGATCATAGCATACGGTCTTGTTACCTTCTTTACTTAGAACATACACTCATAAACTGTGTGATACACCAGAGTTTGGGAGCTTATCCTTCCCCTCCTGGTAGTCACCACATATTGACTGCAATTGTTTGCAGTAGCCTGGGTTAGGGAATTTACCCCAAGTAGAATTAGAAGAGGTCCGGTAAGGGCCATAGTGTTCAGCAGTCACAGCCCGAAGGGGTTGCAGCCCTCGGCAGACCTTCCCAGCCGCAACACTGGTTCCCTATCCGGTCTTGCCCTCCTCAGTGATCTTAAGGGTTGTCCTCCCTTTTTGAGTACCCAAATGAATTTATATATTGCCCTTTTTAAATTTGTATGCTATGGCCCAAAGGTTCTGTGTAACAAAGTTCTTTTCAGGTATCTCTGTTTATTATTTTTACAGGAGTAATCACAATAAAATTCCCACAGCAACTTAGCTTATATTAAAGGCTTTAAGTTCGTCTGATTGTTAGTTTAGTTTCTCTGGGTTCAGACGTGACTTTCCACCCCTTTATTGGACCTTTCACTCGTGACACATGTGTCCATCCTTTTTCAGCAGTTCTCACAGCCGTCTCTGTAGTTAATAAAACAAGAAAAGGTCCTTCCCAGAGAGGAGATAAGTTTTCTTCTTTCCATGTTTTTATTAGAACTTTATCTCCTGGCTCCAACTGATGGATCGCAAACCCCAAAGGTGGTGTTTGGGCCACCACCCCAATCTCTCTTAATTCTTTTAATCTTTTTCCAATGGTAATTACATATTTTTGGATATTGTGATCCTCAATTACATTGTTCCCCAATGGCATTCCTTGAAAATAAGGCATACCATATAACATTTCATATGGCGAGAATCCAGTTTCACTATGTGGTTTTGTTCTTATGTTTAAAAGTGCCAATGGTAAGCATTTCACCCAGGACATTTGTGTCTCCATCATTAATTTGGCTAATTGCTGTTTTATTGTTTGATTCATTCTTTCTACCTTCCCCGAGCTTTGTGGGTACCATGGAGTGTGGTATTCCCACTGAATACCTAATGATTGACATCATAATTACTTTCGAAGTAAAATGTGTGCCTTGGTCAGAATCAATGTACTGGATTATCCCATATCTAGGTATTTGTCCTGGTTTCAGTCAGGATAGAGTTAATTTCATTTGTAGCAGCTGATGGAATGCTGTGTTTGGGAGTTAAAATGAAAGCAGTGCTGATAACACCCTGATGTTCTTAGTTGCAGTCAGACAGTCAAGGACTTTCTTAGATTCTTCTATTTCTCTATTCTTGAGAAAGGAGGGGCGAAGCCAGGACAGGTGACCCAGATGGGCCAAAGAGAGTATTCCATGCCAATTACGTCCTGCCTAGATATAATGGGGGGCTGTTGGGAGGAAGAAGAGGGGCGGTCTCGGGACGCGTGCTTCTTGGGGGGACGGTCGGGTTCCGGGACAGCTCTGGGTGGTACGGACTGAGTTGTGTGGTTCAGTGAGAAACTGCATTGGGGATCAATAGTTTCATATCCTTTTGCTCTAAAGTCCTGTTAGCATTGTTATATTTTATCTTTCTGTTCTCTTAGTAAACTATCCTTATCCCAACCCACGGGCCTCTTAGTTTCTTGGTTTTGCAGTTATTTGCCCCTTCCTTTTCCCTTCCCTTGTTTCCCCCCTTTTTTCCCTCTTCCCCTGCTCTTTTACTTTAAGGAGCAGGCAGCTGCGTGGATCTCAGCCCACAGCCGGGGTGAAACCACGACAGTATTAAATGTTCCAATAAAATTTTAACCACAACTTGTGCCATAGCTCGTGCTACAGGGTAAACTTCTACACAGTGTATTACCAATATACTACTATTACCAATACATATTTTATTCTCCCTACTTCAGGCAATTCAGTGAAATCGACTTGTATTTTCTCAAAAGGTCTGTAAGCTGTTTTCCTTCCGCCCGTGGCCGCTTGTCGAAATACTTTCTTATTTACTTTTTGACATGTTAAGCAACCTTGTGTAATTTGCTTTGCTATTTCAAAAATTCCAATACAACCAAATTGTTTAAGAAAATGTTCACTTAATGCCTTTGTACCCCAGTGTGTTTGTTGTATGCAAACATTCCTGGTGTATGCTTTTGGCAACACTTCTCGCCCGTCGGGCAGTACCAAAGGAGGACAAAAACAAACCCAACCCAAAAGCATGATGTGTATGTGTGCCAACCTCCAGTTATAGTACCTGACAAGAAAGCTGAAAGACAAGATGAAAGGTCAATTAAGGCAACCAGTGAGATTTTAAGAGCAGCGGTGGAAACAGCTAAAGTTAGAGTGGGAAAGGGAGAAACACACAGAATAAACCCTCTGGTTTAAGAATGGACACAGAGGGCAGTGTGTCGCACTGTGTGGTCTCTTTGACCTTAATCACCAAATTAGGCCATCTCTAAAGCTTTGCCTTAACATCCCCAGAGCTAAACACGTTAGTTACGGGGTCTATTTTTAATTTTCCAATTTCCCCTTCTTTATACCACACTGAGGGGTTAATAGCTTCCTCATCCTTTTGTGTAAAGTGTACAGTTTAACCTTTAATTTGTCCCCTTGACTCTGAATGCCCAATTTTAATTTCAAAACTAAATCCCTTCCTAATAAATTATATTCTGCTTCCGGGAGCAAAAGTAAATCATTGAAGCAGATTTTCTTCTCCGTTTCTACCTTTACATCTTTTAAAATAGGCACTTTAAAAGGTTCTCCTTTTGCTCATATTACGGACATATAGTCCTTCCTTTTTTGGTTTTTTTTTTATTTTTATTCTTTTTGGAAGTTTTTGAATGGTTGATTTTTCAGCCCCGGTATCCACCAAGAATAAAACTTCCTCTTTACGGGGACCAATTAGTAATTTTATCAAGGGCTCTGTTGATGTTGAAGTCCCCAAAAGATAAAGTCCCTGACACCCCTAATCTTCTTTAAACATTTCTTCATCTTGTGCCCACTGACGACAACTCCTCAGAACATGTCCCCTCTTTTTACAGTAGTAAGAGACGGGGATTGCATGTTCCTCTCAATATGTCTGCTCCCGGTGTGTCCGTTCCATTCTTTTTCCTTTTCTCCAGGCTTAGTTACGTTTTTCTGAAATTCCCTCAGGATTTAGCCACAAACTGATTTTTAAGGAGAGTGGTCCCAGCCACTATATTTGGATTAATTCCAGAATACATCTGATGATCCCAGTGGGGGTCCACACTTGGCCATTTCTGATCTCCCGGGGGTCCTGCCTGATTCTGTCTTTCCCAGATCCTCATTCCAGCTTGTCTAATCATTCCCTTCTCCTCAGCAGTAAACAAAATCCCTAAAATAGACTGTATTTCTTCCCAGGTGTAAGTATTAGGGCCTAGGAATTGGTCCAGGTTTTTGGCTACTCTGAGGGGATCATCTAACAGGGTCCCCATTTCTTTCTTGAATTTCCTTACATCTATGGTATTTAATGGGATTGCCACAAACCCAATGTCTCCCTGATTACCTCCGAGGGGTACCTCTCATAAGGGATACAGAGAAGCTCCCTCAGATATGGCAGTCCTACTTCTTGTACATGCAGCCGGAGGTTGGTCTAATTCCGGTGCTGTTGGTAGTGGAGGCAGGGACAACGGTGGTATGGGTGGAAATACCATGGCCACCAGAGGGGAGCAGCCGCCGGGGTTGGATTATATGGAGGTGGTCTATTATCCAATGGCCCCCATTTTTCTTCATTTCCCTTTTCATTTTAATCCTTTTTTTTTTTCAAACCTTTTGTCCATTTTTAATGCAAGTATTGAGGCTGGAAAAGGGCGTAAAGTTCTGATCCATAAACCTGCGTAATCGCTTTCCTCTTGACTATAAGGTTCCTTAGAATTAACATATGTATTCAATGCCTGGCAAATCCAGTCTTCAAAAGATCCAAAAACAGGCCAAAAAACATGTGGTCTTAAAGGCTTCTTTGGCCATTCTATCATACAATAGTGAATTAATTTTAATTTACTTTCTTCATTTCTGGGGTCCCCATCATTCCAATTTGTGATCATTATTCCTAATGGACTCTCCGGAGGTATATCTGGTAATTTTCTCCTTTTCTTTGATCCTCGTTCTTTGATGTTGTTTGACCCATCTAGGAATTTTAATGTGGCAATTCCTACAGCCCTTGGGTGTCTTGCAGGGGGTGTCTGAAATCTGCGTAATCAGTTTCCTCTTGATTCAATGCCTGGCAAATCCAGTGTCCAAAACCAGGCCAAAAAAACCCATGTGGTCTTAAAGGCTTCTTTGGCCATTCTATCATACAATAGTGAATTAATTTTTAATTTACTTTCTTAAATTTCTGGGGTCCCCATCATTTCAATTTGTGCCTAATTGACTCTCCAGAGGTATATCTGGTTAATTCGCTCCCTTTTCTTTGGTCCTCGGTCTTTGATGTTGTTTGACCCATCTAGGAATTTTAATGTGGCAATTCCTACAGCCCTTGGTTACCAGTAAGAGTGTCTTGCAGGGGGTTTAGGACCTATCACCCACCCACGAATCCTATAGGAATCGCTTCGGTCCTTCACCGGCCAAGTCCCTCGCGGGAGATTGGAACCGCGGTTAGAAGACCTCCGCACTCACTTCAGAACTGTGTTCCATCTCAGTCACACACTCTTACACACACAGGCAACCGACTCCCACCCAACCGAACGGAACACGCAAAATATGACTCTGTCGTCTTCACTCGGATTCAACTGAATGGGATACGCCTACGCACAGGACTCCTGTCATCTTCATTCGGGCAGCCGAATGGTATATGCCTTACGCTTTACGACTGTCATCTTCATTCGGGTCTTTGCACGTAGAATTATGGACAATATACACCTTCATTCGGGATCGAACCGAATGGTATACTGCTGCAGCCGGCAAGGGAGCTTAAAAAAAATTTTCTTTGCTTGCTTCTATTCAGGTTCAGGATGGCGTTAGTCCCGATCTGACCTGAACAGGAGCCACCTAATGGTGGGGCGCCCCTCCTAGATTAAGTCAGAATTCAGGAACTATAGCCATCCTGGACGAGCCCCCATTTGTGATAAATGACTTGGTCCCAAACAGGATTATAACCAAATCGGAAATTTATTAAATGAATAAAAGCAAGCAAACAGCACTGCGGTGCACAGGCAGTACACGAATCAGATGTACATATATCACAATTATATTGGCTATTCTCATGAAAAGTCAGATGCCCTTGAGGTACACATCAGACTTCCCCATCCTCCTGCATCACCCACCATGTGCAACCAGATTCTTGAGTAAAAACTATCCTGCAAATGTGTTTGTGTTTGCCTGAAGCAGGGACAACCCAAACTATCTTCCACAACATATTCTTGATACGAACTACTGGGATGTGGAAATTTCGACTGGGCAGGGCCAGCTCAATCGGTAGATCCCCTAGAGTTAACTAACCACATGGCCTTTGGCTAAATGTGTATCCCAGTGTTTGAAGGTCCCACCACCTTCTACCACTCTTGATGTAGACTTTAACAACCCATTGTATCGTTTGATTTTCCCAGAGGCTGGTGCATGATAAGGGATGTGAAGCACCCACTCAATGCCATGCTCTTTGGCCCAGGTGTCTATGAGGGTGTTTCAGAAATGAGTCCCGTTGTCCGACTCAATTCTTTCTGGGGTGCTGTGTCACCATAGGACTTGCCTTTCAAGGCCCAGGATTGTATTCCGGGCAGTGGCATGGGGCACGGGATATGTTTCCAGCCAGCCAGTGGTTGCTTCCACCACTCTAAGCACATAACGTTTGCCGTGGCGGGTTTGTGGGAGGGTGATGTAATCGATCTGCCAGGCCTCCCCATATTTATATTTCATCCACCATCCTGGAATCATGGAATCATAGAATGGCATGGGTTGGAAGGGACCCCAAGGATCATAGAGCTCCAATCCCCCTGCCACAGGCAGGGCCACCAACCTCCAGGCCTGGATCTACACAAGGTTGCCCAGGGCCCCATCCAACCTGGCCTTGAACACCTCCAGGGACGGGGCATCCACCACCTCTCTAGGCAGCCTGTTCCAGCACCTCACCACTCTCTCTGTAAAAAACTTCCCCCTAATATCTAATCTAAACCTTCCTTCCTTTAGTTTTAATCCATTCCCCCTTGTCCTGCCATTGTCTACCCTTTTAAAAAGTTGAATCCCCTCCTGTTTATAAGCTTCCTTCAGGTACTGGAAGGCTGCAATGAGGTCCCCCCGCAGCCTTCTCTTCTCCAGGCTGAACAAGCCCAGCTCCCCCAGCCGCTCTTCGTAGGGGAGATGCTCCAGCCCTCTAATCATCTTCGTGGCCCTTCTCTGAACCCTCTCCAACAGTTCTACATCTTTCTTGTATTGCGGGCGCCAGAGGACTTCCTTCTCAAGGCCCAGGATGGTGTTCTGGGCAGTGGCATGGGGCACGGGATATGTTTCCAGCCAGCCAGTGGTTGCTTCCACCACTGTAAGCACATAACGTTTGCCGTGGCGGGTTTGTGGGAGGGTGATATAATAAATGTGCCAGGCCTCCCCATATTTATATTTCATCCACCGTCCTCCATACCAAAGGGGCTTTAACCGCTTGGCTTGCTTGATTGAGCCTCATGTTTCACATTCATGGATAACCTGTGAGATAGCATCCATGGTCACATTATATTTCATAAGATTACTCTCTGCCCAACTCTCCAGCCTGTCCAGATCTCGCTGGATGGCAGCACAGCCTTCCAGTGTGTCAGCCACTCCTCCCAGTTTTGTATATCAGCAAACTTACTGAGGACATACTCTATCCCTTCATCCAAGTCGTTGATGAATATATTTGTCCTGGTTTCAGTCAGGATAGAGTTAACTTCATTTTTAGCAGCTGATGGAATGCTGTGTTTGGGAGTTAAAATGAAAGCAGTGCTGATAACACCCTAATGTTCTTAGTTGCAGTCAGACAGTCAAGGACTTTCTCAGCTTCTTCGTATTTCTCTATTCATGAGAAAGGAGGGGCGAAGCCAGGACAGGTGACCCAGATGGGCCAAATAGAGTATTCCATGCCAATTACGTCCTGCCCAGGATAGCGGGGGGCTGAGGGGAGGAAGAAGAGGGGCGTTTGGTGGAACGCGTGCTTCTTGGGGGGACGGTCGGGTTCCGGGACAGCTCTGGGTGGTACGGACTGAGTTGTGTGGTTCGGTGAGAAACTGCATTGGGGATCAATAGTTTCATATCCTTTTGCTCTAAAGTCCTGTTAGCATTGTTATATTTTATCTTTCTGTTTTCTTAGTAAACTATCCTTATCCCAACCCACGGGCCTCTTAGTTTCTTGGTTTTGCAGTTATTTGCCCCTTCCTTTTCCCTTCCCTTGTTTCCCCCCCCCCCCCTTTTTCCCTCTTCCCCTGCTCTTTTACTTTAAGAAGCAGGCAGCTGCGTGGATCTCAGCCCACAGCCAGGGTGAAACCACGACAGTCTTTTGGCGCCCAACGTGGGGCCCGAAAGGTTGGGATAACGGTAGATCTGACCCTGACCCGATGGTAATTAAGACAAAGTTGTGAGAAGTACTGTTGTTTAAGCAGTCTCCAATCACGATGCTGTGGTATTTATTCACATGGCTGTGGTCACAGCTGTGGCCGCAAAACTACCGTATGCTGTATGCAATCCTGGCAGGATTTTTTACCGTGTTGGGGCGGCGTCTCCTGTTCCGGTTCTTGTATTTTATGATAACAGTCTATGATACAGTAATATTGAGGATCGTGAACTTGTGCTGGTATTTGTATGAGAGCTTGCTGCCCTGTCCATTCCTTGGACAGGGAGGGTTTAATAACGGCAGCTGGTATGGTGGGAGTACTGTTTTCTTTTCCTTTGGGCTAAATACAACAGCTCTGCTAGCAGTCTTTAAAAACTTTCAGTATCCCTGGGATATTCTAACTAGCATTTTGCTGTTTCTCGGTTTGGTGCAGATGGTTCAGTTGTTGTCAAATATTAAGCAGAGGTTTATGAATACCACTCAAGAGTTTTCTGCGAGGCCAGATAATCATGAGTGGCAGGGCATGTGGCAGAGCATGGGCAAGTACCTAGGCACTTTCTCACGTCCGATGGTTTGGAGTTTCACTCCTGAGCAGTTACAGGACCCTGATAAAGTGACTGCATATCTGAAAAGAAATTGCTGTAAGTTTACCAGAGATGCACACCTTACTGCACTGTGCTGGGCCCTGGCCACTATTTACCAAACACTGCTTGATAACAGGCAGCACTGTCAGAGGGAAAGGAAGGAAAACAGACCAGCAGAGACTGCAGCTGCTGCAACCACTGTGGCTACTGCAACTTGTCCAACCAATGCTGCAGCTACTGCAACCCCTACAGCAGATACTGCTGATAAAACAAAAAACCAACCCCCGCCAGTGTCTGTTGCTCCCGTACAAAAGAGGAAACACACAAAGAAATCAGATCGTGTAGTGAAGGATGAGGATGGAGCAGGGCCATCTCAGGCATCTCAGGATGGAGCAGGGCCATCTCAGGATGAGGCAGAATCAGAGGTTGTCACATGATCCCTGACCCTGAGTGAGCTGCGTGAGGTTCGGAAAGATTTCAGCCACCGCCCAGGTGAGCACATCATCACTTGGTTGCTCCGATGCTGGGATCAAGGGGCCAGGAGTCTGGAAGTAGATGGCAGGGAGGCAAAGTAATTGGGATCCCTAGCTAGAGAAGGAGGCATTGACAAGGAAATTGGGAAAAAGCCAGAAATCCTCAGCCTCTGGAGGCGACTACTGTCAAGTGTGGAGGAAAGGTATCCCATAAAGGAATATATTACATGTCAGTCACCCAAGTGTAACAGCATAGAGGCAGTTACCAGCACCTGAGAGAATTAGCTGTACGGGAGATCATTTATTATGATCGGGACAAATCACAGTTTCCCTCTGATCCTGATGAAGTTATATGCACCCCAGATATGTGGCGTAAGGTTGTACGAAGTGCACCAGCAGGGAACACCAATTCATTAGCATCAATAGACTGGGATGATATTTATCCACCAACTGTAAATGAAGTGTCCTGCCGACTCCGGAAATATCAGGACAATGTTTCCCTCTCTGTGATTGCAGCGGTAGAGAAACTGGTCAAACGACTTGACAAAAATGTGTGCAACTCCCAACCCGTATGAGGCAATGTTGCAGCTACTGGGAGAAAGCGTCCATCGTCCCAGAAGGGAGGATACAGAAGGTACACACCACGAGACACGCTGCGAGAGCAGCTGTGGTTTGACCTGTGTGACCATGGTGAGGACATGAGGAAGTGGCATAGGCAGCCCACCTCAGCCCTCCAGGCACGAGTAAATGAGCTGCGAGGTAAAAGAATCGCACAACGAGATTTTGTTGGGAAGAAGGCTGCACCAGTAAGTAGCCAATACAATCAGCAACAATAGAGGGGCCCTGCCTCCAGCCAGGTGGAGGAGAGGGATAACCGTGTTTATTGGACTGTGTGGATTCGATGGCCTGGTACGTCAGACCCACAGGAGTACAGGGCTCTGGTGGATACTGGTGCCCAGTGTACTCTAATGCCATCGAATCATGTAGGGACAGAACCTGTGAGCTTAACTGGGAAGGACTGGGAGAAACACCCAATTGTGACTGTCCCAGAAGCTCCATGCATTTTAGGTATAGATTACATCCGTAGAGGTTATTTTAAAGACCCGAAAGGGTACCGGTGGGCTTTTGGAATAGCTGCTTTGGAGACAGAAGACATTGAGCAATTGCGTGCCTTGCCTGGACTCTCAGGTGATCCTTCTGTTGTGGGGTTGTTGAAGGTTGAAGAACAGCAAGTGCCAATTGCTACAACGACGGTGCACAGAAGACAATACCGTACTAACCGGGATTCCCTGATCCCCATCCATAAGCTGATTCGTCAATTGGAGAGTCAAGGGGTGATCAGCCGGACTCGCTCACCCTTTAACAGTCCCATATGGCCAGTGCGGAAGTCTGATGGAGAGTGGAGGCTGACAGTGGATTATCGTGGCCTAAACGAAGTCACTCCAGGTCAATCCAGGCAGCTGCGTGGATCTCGGCCCACAGCCGGGGTGAAACCACGACAATATTGAACAGGGCTGGACCCAGGACTGACCCCTGAGGAACACCACTTGTTACAGGCCTCCAACTAGACTCTGTGCCACTGATCACAACCCTCTGGGCTCTGTGACACTGAGCTTTCTGCCAGTTGTCGATCCACCCCACTGTCCATTCATCTAACGCACATTTCCTGAGCTTGCCTATGAGGATGCTGTGGGAGATGGTGTTGAAAGCCTTACTGAAGTCAAGGTAGACAGTGTCTTCTGCTCTCCCATCATCTACCTGTCCAATCATGCCCTCGTAGAAGGCTATCAGGTTAGTCAGATGTGACTTCCCCTTGGTGAATCCGTGCTGACTACTTCTGATAACCTTCTTTCATCCATATGCTTTGAGATGGCCTCCAGAGCAAGCTTCTCCAACATCTTTCCTGGGATAGAGGTAAGGCTGACTGGCCTGTAGTTTCCTGGGTCATCCTTCTTGCCCTTTTTGAAGATTGGAGTGACATTGGCTTTCCTCCAGTCTTCAGGCACCTCACCTGTTGTCCAGGACCTTTCAACGATGACGGAGAGTGGCTTAGCAATGAGTTCTGCCAGCTCCCTCAGCACTCACAGGTGCATCCCATCAGGACCCATGGACTTGTGGATATCCAGTTTATTTAATTGGTTAATTGGTCTCTATGTAGACCTTCCTCAACCAAGGGAACATCATCTGTCCTCCAAACTTTCTCTGTTACCTCCAAAGTCTGTGGCTTCCTAGGGCTGGCCTGAGCAGTAAAGACTGAAGCAAAGGCGGCATTCAGTAACTCTGCCATCTGTGCATCCTGTTACCACGATGACTACCTCATTCAACAATGGGCCCACATTTTCCCTAGTTTTCCTTTTTACCAGCAATATACATGAAGAAACCCTTCCTGTTAACCTTGACATCCCTTGCCAGGTTTAGCTCCAACAAGGACTTGGCTTTTCTCATTTCATCCCTGCATACCATGACAGCATTCCTGTAATCTTCCCAAGTGGTCAGTCCTTCCATGAAATGTAGACTTCATTCTTCCGCTTGAGGTTTTTCAGAAGCTCTCTGCTCAAGCAATCAGGTCTCCTGCTTCCCTTGCCTGATTTCTTGCTCTTAGGGATACACTGATCCTGAGCTGAGAGGAAGTGGTCCTTGCATATTAGCCAGCTTTCATGAGCCTCCCTGCCTTCCAGAGCTTTGGCCCATGGGACTTCTCCAAGCAGTTTTATTAAAGAGGTCAAAATTAGCCTTCCTAATGTCTAAGGTTGCAGTCCTACTTGTTGTTTTGTACCTAGTACCCATGATCCTGAACTCTTATCTTCTCATGATCACTACAACCAAGGCTGCCCCCAACCTTAATGCCCTCCACCAGTCCCTTTTTTTTGTCAGCACAATGTCCGGCAGTACACCTCTCTTTGTTGGCTCCTCTACCACCTGAGTCAAAAAGTTATCATCAATACGCTGGAGAAACCTCCTGGACTGTATGTGCTTGGCTGTGTGGCCTTCCCAGCAGATATCAGGGTTGTTGAAGTCTCCCATGAGAACCAAGGCCTGCGATTGTGAGGCTACTTTCAGTTGTTTGTAGAAGGGCTCATCAACTTCCCCATCCTGATCAGGTGGCCTGTAATAGACACCCACAACAGTATCTCCCATATTAGCCTGCCCCTTAATCTTTACCCACAAGCTCTCTACTTGTTCTTCATCCACCCCCAGGGAGAGCTCAACATGTTCCAGTTGCTCTCCACCACCTCGCCTTGTTGACCTATCTTTCCTGAAAAGGACCTAGCCATCCATGACAGCATTCCAGTCATGTGAGCTATCCCACCACATCTCAGTAATCGCAATGAGATCATGGCCCTGTGACCACACACAGATCTCCAGTTCCTCCTGTTTATTCCCCATGCTGCGTGCATTGGTGTTCAGGCATTTCAAGAAGGGAGTAGAGCATGTAAATTTCACCCCCAACATTGGGCTGCCACCCTTAGGCTGGGCTCTAGCAAGTTCGGTTTTATCCTCCTTCAAAACTAGATAGGGATTTAACTATGAGCCCTGCCAATTCGTGCATGAGTATCCTTCTTCCCCTATGGGACAGATGAACTCCATCTGTTGTGAGCAGAGCCGGTGCCGAGAAAATTTCCCCGTGATCAAAAAATCAGCCTCTCAGCCATGTGTTAATCATGTGGGTTTTCCTCTTTCTTTCAGTATTTCTTCCTGTCACTAGAGGAATTGAGGAGAACACTACCTGTGCTCCCAAGCCCTCAGCAATTCTCCCCAAAACCCTGAAGTCCTTTTTAATTACTTTTAGACTTCTCTTCATAACCTCATCACTCCCGACCTGTGTAACCAACAGTGGGTAATAGTCAGTTTGCTGCACCAGACCAGAGAGTTTCTTAGTAACATCCCGAAACCAGGCCCCAGGGAGGCAGCAGACTTCCCTGTGGGATAGATCAGGTCTGCATATGGTGCCATCAGTTCCCCTCAGAAGGGACTCACCTACAACTATTACTGTCCTTTTCTTCTTAATTGAATTAGTCCTAAGTCATGGGGGTGACTGACTCACCCTGTCAGACTTTGTCTCCATCCTCATTTGCCTGGCCCTCAATTCCCAGAGTCCCATAGCTGTTGCATAAAGGTAACTGGGAAGGTGAGGGAGGTCAGGAGGGGATTCATCTACCTCTCCAAGGAGGGACATGTTTCCATTCCAGGTAGCACGCAGTCAATTGCTCACCCAACGCATTATGGCTTTGTCTAGTTGTATGCTGGACATTTTGTCCAGCAAGATACTGTGAGACACAGTATCCAAAGCCTTACTGAAAGCCAAAAAAATCACATCATCTGGTTTCCCTTGGTCAACCATCTGGGTGACCTTGTTGTAAGAGTAAAGAAATCAGGCTGGATAGACAGGACCTTCCTCTCCTGAACCTGTGTTGGCTGTGACCAATGACTGCATTGTCCTTTAGGTGTTTTTCAATAACTCCCAGTATGATTTTCTCCATAATTTTACCAGGCACTGAGGTGAGACTGACAGTCCCGTAATTACCAGGGTCTTCTTTCTTACCCTTCTTGAAAACTGGCACAATGCTTGCCAGCTTCCAGTCAACTGGAAGCTCTCCACTTTCACAAGACCTTTTGATGTTCAGGCCCAGGCAGCAGCGCCTGAGCACCATGCACTGCTTGGTCACCCCTCCCCCAGGAGGAGAAACAGACAAAGCCCCAAATATACTGTAATTATCTTGATTTTTCTTCTGAGCACCATTATACAGTGTTGTGGGATTGCATGGCAAGATTTTGTTGTGGGGGGTGGGGGTGTGCAGGGGCCGCTTCTGCAAGAAGCTGTTAGAAGATTCCCCTAGGTCCAACAAAGCCAATACCAGGTGGCTCAAGGATGGACCAGCTGCTGACCAAGGCTGAGCCCATCAGCTATGGTGGTAACGCCTCTGTGATAACATATTTAAGAAGAAAAAAGAAAATGCCCCTCCATTATATACAGCGCCACCCCCCACCTCTCCTGTGCTGCCTGTCTCTTCTGAAGAGCCTGGGACCATCCATCCCCGTGCACCAGTCACAGGACTCTTCCCACCAGGTTTCACTTAGGTGAATGATGTCATGCCTCTGGGACTTGAGCCAGGACTTCTATCTCTTCTTGCTTGTTCCTCATGCTACGTGCATTGGTGTAGAAGCACTTCAGATGTGCTTCAACGTACCCTGCACATCTTGGAGCAGACTTAAGGAACTCACTAACATACAGCACCTTGATTGTAGCATGCCATCCCGTATTTTATCACCAGCCTTGTGCACACACTTCAGCTGGACTTTTGGTCCCACCCCTGACTCTGACATGTTGTCCCTCTGCTCACATCTAGATAGCCTGGTTTTACCCCCTTCCCCCTTCAGATCTAGTTTAAAGCCCTCTCCACAAGCCCTGCCAACTCCTGGGCTAGGATCCTTTTCCCCCTTTGGGACAGGTGGACTCCATCTGCCTCCAGCACACCCAGTGCCAAATGAACCATCAAAACCCTCAAAATTCCACTGACGGCACCAGCCTCTTAGCCACGAGTTGATCAGGTGTGTTTTCCTCCTCCTCTCAGTTTTTCCCTGTTTCTAAAGAGATGGAGGAAAACACCACCTGTGCTCCTGCACCTCCAACTAATTGCCCCAAAGTCCCTTTTCACAGAATCACAGAATGTTAGGAGTTGGAAGGGACCTTGAAAGATCATCTAGTCCAACCCCCCTGCCAGAGCAGGTTCACCTAGACTAAATCACACAGGAACGCATCCAGGCAGGTTTTGAATGTCTCCAGAGAAGGAGACACCACAACCTCTCTGGGCAGTCTGTTCCAGTGCTCCGTCACCCTCACAGTGGAAAAGTTTCTCCTTATATTCACATGGAACCTCCTGTGCTCCAGCTTGCACCCATTGCCCCTTGTCCTATCGCTGGCCATCACTGAGAGGAGCCTGGCTCCATCCTCTTGACTCTCACCTTTACATATTTATAAACATTAATAAGGTCTCCCCTCAGTCTCTTCTTCTCCAAGCTAAAGAGGCCCAGCTCCCTCAGCCTTTCCTCATAAGGAAGGTGTTCCACTCCCTTAATCGTCTTGCTGGCCCTGTGCTGGACTCATTCAAGGAGTTCTATGTCCTTCTTGAACTGAGGGGCCCAGAACTGGATACAATATTCCAGGTGTGGTCTCACCAGGGCAGAGTAGAGGGGAAGAAGGACCTCTCTTGACCTACTAACCACACCCCTTCTAATACACCCCAGGATGCCATTGGCCTTCTTAGCCAGGAGGGCACATTGCTGGTCATGGTCATCCTGCTGTTCACCAGGACCCCAGGTCCCTCTCACCTACACTGCTCTCCAACAGGCCAGTCCCCAACCTATACTGGTACCTGGGGTTGTTCTTCCCCAGATGCAAGACCCTACACTTGCTCTTGTTAAATCTCATTAAACTTCTCTCCGCCCAACTCTGCAGCCTGTCTTGCTGAATGGCAGCACAGCGACAAGCCCTCAAACAAATCAAACAAGAAGTCATCTGTGCAGTAGCACTTTAGCCACTCTGAGAAGGACCAGATGATAAAAATATAGTCTACACAGTAGCCAGGGAGAATTGCCTTACCTGGAGTCTCTGGTAGAAAACACCCATGGAGACTCAAGGTCAATCCCTGGGGTTTTTGTATCAGGGGTACTGTGGGATCTGAGGCCTGTTACACGTCAACAGAAAAGGAGATATTAGAAGCATATGAAGGGGTTCACCTGCTTTGAAAGTGATTGGTACTGAAGCCCAGCTCCTCCTGGCACCCTGCCGGTCAGTACTGTGCTGGATCTTCAAAGGGAGGGTACCCTCTACATATCATGCAACAGATGCTACGTGGAGTAAGTGGGTTGCATTACTCATGCAGTACTCCTGAATAGGAAACATGTGGGGTCGTGGTCCCCATAAAGGGGGGCTAGTTGGGGAGGGGCAGTGCTGCATGGCTCTGGGACAATCTGAGTGCTGGCTGAGTATCCTGTCAGTTGTTGGATCAGTAAAGTGCTTTGTGTTATCACCATTTGTACATATTCTGTCATAAGTTCTGTTGTTATTTCCTTGTGCTGTCTCAGTAAATTGTCCTTATCCTAACCTCATATACACCATATTATAAAGTACCAGAGAATGAGAAGCAATATGCCCTGTTCACTGATGGGTCCTGTTGTCCTGGTTCTGGCCAGGCCAGAGTCAACCTCCCCAAGCAGTCATCACAGGTGAGTTGATTTAGACCAGGTGAGCTGAGTTAGCTTGGTCTGTTTTCCACACCACCTGACATCACTTCCCAATAAAAGTATGTGGTTGGGGAGGGATATGGGTTTGATGCCTTTGGGGTGGCTGGGGCATTTGGTTGGTCCTTCCTTCTGTGTGTCATGCAGAATTCTAATTGTTGGGTCAGTAAGGTACTCTGTGTTATCACTGGGTGTGGGTGTAATTGGCTGCTATTGTTCTACTTTCACAGTGATTTTGTCAGTAAACTGTCCTTATCCCAGCCCATGGAGGCTCTGTCTGTTTCTCCTCTGTGAGTGAGCAAGTGGTGTGTGGTGCTCAGCCACTGGTTGGGGCTGAACCTCCGCACCCTGTCAAATTATAAGAAAATATTGGAGGTGGAAGGCTGCTGCCCTGTGGGGGTGGTTACAGCAATGGAAACAGAGCAACTGGCAGTGCAGAGGCAAACTCCTCTGAGCTGCTTAATTATGGCAAGATATTGCTGCTGGATAGAGAAGTTGGTTGTAAAAGTATGCCATGCAGATACCCGTTGTCGTGGTTTCACCCCGGCTGTGGGCCGAGATCCACGCAGCTGCCTGCTTCCTAAAGTAAAAGAGCAAGGGAAGAGGGAAAAAGGGGGGGAAACAAGGGAAGGGAAAAGGAAGGGGTAAATAACTCCAAAACCAAGAAACTAAGAGGCCCGTGGGTTGGGATAAGGAGAGTTTACTAAGAGAACAGAAAGATAAAATATAACAATGCTAACAGGACTTTAGAGCAAAAGGATATGAAACTATTGATCCCCAATGCAGTTTCTCCCCGAACCACACAACTCAGGCCGTACCACCCAGAGCTGTCCCGGAACCGACCGTCCCCCCAAGAAGCACACGTCCCGAGACCGCCCCGCTTCTTCTTCCCAACAGCCCCCTGTTATCCTGGGCAGGACGTAATTGGCATGGAATACACTCTTTGGCCCATCTGGGTCACCTGTCCTGGCTTCGCCCCTCCTTTCTCATGAATAGAGAAATACGAAGAAGCTGAGAAAGTCCTTGACTGTCTGACTGCAACTAAGAACATCAGGGTCTTATCAGCACTGCTTTCATTTTAACTCCCAAACACAGCATTCCATCAGCTGCTACAAATGAAGTTAACTCTATCCTGACTGAAACCAGGATACCCATTTACCCAGGAGTTGGGTCACTGATGAACATCAGGACAAGCAGCAGGTGGATCAGGCTGCTAAGATTGAAGTAGCTCAGCTTGACTTGGTGTGGTGGTTTTGGCTCTGGCTAGAGGCCAAATGTCCACCAAGCCGCTCGCTCACTCCAGAGGAGAAACAGGCAGAGCCTCCATGGGTTGGGATAAGCACAGTTTACTGCCAAATATCAAAGTGAATACAGAACAATAATGGGTAGTTACACTTACACCCAGTGCTAACACAGAGTACCTTATTGACCCGACGACTACAGAGGGCTGCCCGACAGTAAGGACTGACTGACCCGACATCCCAACCACACTCCAACTGTCCTAGAGGCACAAAAACCAGCCCCTGCCCTTCCCCAACCTGCTGCTTTTATGGGGAAGTGGTGTCAGGTGGTGTGGAAAACAGTCCCAGCTAACTCAGTGCACCTGAGCTGACTCAGCTCACCTGTGTTGGCTGATTGGGGAGGTTAACCCTGGCCTGGCCAGAACCAGGACATTATCCACCCCTTTTTCCACACCATCTACATCATTTATCTATTATGTAGAATCATCTGCCATGGACTGATTTATACACCAAGAACTTAATGGCTATCCTCACCTAGAATTAAATCCTCTTGGGGTACACACTGGATTTTATCCTTTTGCATCACCCACCATGTGCACCCAGGTCCTTGAGCAAAAGCAATCCCATGAATGGGTTTGCCTTTGCCTGAAGCAGGAACAACCCAGACTGTTTTCCCCAACAGGTTTCTCATGTGCACTACAGGGACTTTTGATTGGGCAGGACCAGCTCAATTGGTAGATCCCCTGGAATTAACCAGCCATGTGGCTTTGGCTAAATGCATATCCCAGTTTTTTAGGGTTCCACCACCCATTGCTTTAAGAGTAGTTTTTAACAGTCCATTGTACCTCTCAATCTTCCCGGAGGCTGGTGCATGGTAGGGTATATGATATACCCATTCAATGCCATGCTCTTTGGCCCAGGTATCTATGAGATTATTCTGGAAATAGGTTCCATTATCTGACTCAATTCTCTCTGGAGTGCCGTGTCGCCAGAGGACTTGCTTCTCAAGACCCAGGATGGTGTTCTGGGCAGTGGCATGGGACACAGGATAAGTTTCTAGCCAGCCAGTGGTTGCTTCTACCATTGTGAGCACATAGCGCTTCCCTTGGCGTGTCTTCGGGAGTATGATATAAATGATCTACCAGGCCTCTCCATATTTGTATTTCAGCCATCGTCCTCCATACCACAGAGGTTTTAACCGCTTGGCTTGCTTGATTGAGGCACATGTTTC
>BSDF01000160.1:0-32716 GCA_027925045.1 Hypotaenidia okinawae
ACTTCGTTCAGTTACGTATTGCTGATCATGGAGCAGCAGCTGGGGTTACTGGTGGTCATTGATCAGCAGTTGGGGTTACTGGAGGTCAAACTGCCCCAGAATTCTGCTCCTGGGGTTACTAGAGGTCATCAATCAGCAGTTGGGGTTACTAGAGGTCATTGATCAGCAGTTGGGGTTACTGGAGGTCAAACTGCCCCAGAATTCTGCTCCTGGGGTTACTAGAGGTCATTGATCAGCAGTTGGGGTTACTGGAGGTCATGGAGCAGCAGTTGGGGTTACTGGAGGTCAAACTGCCCCAGAATTCTGCTCCTGGGGTTACTAGAGGTCATCAATCAGCAGTTGGGGTTACTGGAGGTCAAACTGCCCCAGAATTCTGCTCCTGGGGTTACTAGAGGTCATTGATCAGCAGTTCTGGTTACTAGAGGTCATTGATCAGCAGTTGGGGTTACTGGAGGTCAAACTGCCCCAGAATTCTGCTCCTGGGGTTACTAGAGGTCATGGAGCAGCAGTTGGGGTTACTGGAGGTCAAACTGCCCCAGAATTCTCCTCCTGGGGTTACTAGAGGTCATGGAGCAGCAGTTGGGGTTACTGGAGGTCAAACTGCCCCAGAATTCTGCTCCTGGGGTTACTAGAGGTCATTGATCAGCAGTTGGGGTTACTGGAGGTCAAACTGCCCCAGAATTCTGCTCCTGGGGTTACTAGAGGTCATCAATCAGCAGTTGGGGTTACTAGAGGTCATTGATCAGCAGTTGGGGTTACTGGAGGTCAAACTGCCCCAGAATTCTGCTCCTGGGGTTACTAGAGGTCATCAATCAGCAGTTGGGGTTACTAGAGGTCATTGATCAGCAGTTGGGGTTACTGGAGGTCAAACTGCCCCAGAATTCTGCTCCTGGGGTTACTAGAGGTCATCAATCAGCAGTTGGGGTTACTAGAGGTCATTGATCAGCAGTTGGGGTTACTGGAGGTCAAACTGCCCCAGAATTCTGCGTCTGGGGTTACTAGAGGTCATTGATCAGCAGTTGGGGTTACTAGAGGTCATTGATCAGCAGTTGGGGTTACTGGAGGTCAAACTGCCCCAGAATTCTGCTCCTGGGGTTACTAGAGGTCATCAATCAGCAGTTGGGGTTACTAGAGGTCATTGATCAGCAGTTGGGGTTACTGGAGGTCAAACTGCCCCAGAATTCTGCTCCTGGGGTTACTAGAGGTCATGGAGCAGCAGTTGGGGTTACTGGAGATCAAACTGCCCCAGAATAATGCTCCTGGGGTTACTAGAGGTCATCAATCAGCAGTTGGGGTTACTAGAGGTCATTGATCATCAGTTGGGGTTACTGGAGGTCAAACTGACCCAGAATTCTGCTCCTGGGGTTACTAGAGGTCATCAATCAGTAATTGGGGTTACTAAAGTTCATTGATCATCAGTTGGGGTTACTGGATGTCAAACTGCCCCAGAATTCTGCTCCTGGGGTTACTAGAGTTCATTGATCAGCAGTTGGGGTTACTGAAGGTCAAACTGCCCCAGAATTCTGCTCCTGGGGTTACTAGAGGTCATGGAGCAGCAGTTGGGGTTACTGGAGGTCAAACTGCCCCAGAATTCTGCTCCTGGGGTTACTAGAGTTCATTGATCAGCAGTTGGGGTTACTGGAGGTCATGGATCAGCAGTTGGGGTTACTGGAGGTCAAACTGCCCCAGAATTCTGCTCCTGGGGTTACTAGAGGTCATCAATCAGCAGTTGGGGTTACTGGAGGTCAAACTGCCCCAGAATTCTGCGTCTGGGGTTACTAGAGGTCATCAATCAGCAGTTGGGGTTACTGGAGGTCAAACTACCCCATAATTCTGCTCCTGGGGTTACTAGAGGTCATGGATCAGCAGTTGGGGTTACTGGAGGTCAAACTTCCCCAGAATTCTGCTCCTGGGGTTACTAGAGGTCATTGATCAGCAGTTCTGGTTACTAGAGGTCATTGATCAGGAGTTGGGGTTACTGGATGTCAAACTGCCCCAGAATTCTGCTCCTGGGGTTACTAGAGGTCATGGAGCAGCAGTTGGGGTTACTGGAGGTCAAACTGCCCCAGAATTCTGCTCCTGGGGTTACTAGAAGTCATTGATCAGCAGTTGGGGTTACTGGAGGTCAAACTGCCCCAGAATTCTGCTCCTGGGGTTACTAGAGGTCATTGATCAGCAGTTGGGGTTACTGGAGGTCATGGATCAGCAGTTGGGGTTACTGGAGGTCAAACTGCCCCAGAATTCTGCTCCTGGGGTTACTAGAGGTCATTGATCAGCAGTTCTGGTTACCAGAGGTCATTGATCAGCAGTTGGGGTTACTGGAGGTCAAACTGCCCCAGAATTGTGCTCCTGGGGTTACTAGAGGTCATCAATCAGCAGTTGGGGTTACTAGAGGTCATCGATCAGCATTTGGGGTTACTGGAGGTCAAACTGCCCCAGAATTCTGCTCCTGGGGTTACTAGAGGTCATTGATCAGCAGTTGGGGTTACTGGAGGTCAAACTGCCCCAGAATTCTGCTCCTGGGGTTACTAGAGGTCATCAATCATCAGTTGGGGTTCCTGGAGGTCAAACTGCCCCATAATTCTGCTCCTGGGGTTACTAGAGGTCATGGAGCAGCATTTGGGGTTACTGGAGGTCAAACTTCCCCAGAATTCTGCTCCTGGGGTTACTAGAGGTCATGGAGCAGCAGCTGGGGTTACTGGTGGTCATTGATCAGCAGTTGGGGTTACTGGAGGTCAAACTCCCCCAGAATTCTGCTCCTGGGGTTACTAGAGGTCATCAATCAGCAGTTGGGGTTACTAGAGGTCATTGATCAGCAGTTGGGGTTACTGGAGGTCAAACTGCCCCAGAATTCTGCTCCTGGGGTTACTAGAGGTCATCGATCAGCAGTTGGGGTTACTGGAGGTCAAACTGCCCCAGAATTCTGCTCCTGGGGTTACTAGAGGTCATGGATCAGCAGTTGGGGTTACTGGAGGTCAAAGTGCCCCAGAATTCTGCTCCAGGGGTTACTAGAGGTCATGGAGCAGCAGTTGGGGTTACTGGAGGTCAAACTGCTCCAGAATTCTGCTCCTGGGGTTACTAGAGGTCATCAATCAGCAGTTGGGTTTACTAGAGGTCATTGATCAGCACTTGGGGTCACTGGAGGTCAAACTGCCCCAGAATTCTGCTCCTGCGGTTACTAGAGGTCATTGATCAGCAGTTGGGGTTAGTGGAGGTCATTGATCAGCAGTTGGACTTACTGGAGGTCAAACTGCCCCAAAATTCGTCTCCTAGGGTTACTAGAGGTCATTGATCAGCAGTTGGGGTTACTAGAGGTCATTGATCAGCAGTTGGGGTTACTAGAGGTCATGGATGAGCAGTTGGGGTTACTGGAGGTCAAACTGCCCCAGAATTCTGCGTCTGGGGTTACTAGAGGTCACTGATCAGCAGTTGGGGTTACTGTAGGTCAAACTGCCCCAGAATTCTGCTCCTGGGGTTACTGGAGGTCATTGATCAGCAGTTGGGGTTACTGGAGGTCATGGATCAGCAGTTGGGGTGACTGGAGGTCAAACTGCCCCAGAATTCTGCTCCTGGGGTTACTAGAGGTCATGGAGCAGCAGTTGGGGTTACTGGAGGTCAAACTGCCCCAGAATTCTGCTCCTGGGGTTACTAGAGGTCATCAATCAGCAGTTGGGGTTACTAGAGGTCATGGATCAGCAGTTGGGGTTACTGGAGGTCAAACTGCCCCAGAATTCTGCTCCTGGGGTTACTAGAGGTCATTGATCAGCAGTTGGGGTTACTGGAGGTCAAACTGCCCCAGAATTCTGCTCCTGGGGTTACTAGAGGTCATTGATCAGCAGTTGGGGTTACTGGAGGTCAAACTGCCCCAGAATTCTGCTCCTGGGGTTACTACAGGTCATTGATCAGCAGTTGGGGTTACTAGAGGTCATCGATCAGCAGTTGGGGTTACTGGAGCTCAAACTGCCCCAGTATTCTGCTCCTGGGGTTACTAGAGGTCATTGATCAGCAGTTGGGGTTACTGGAGGTCAAACTGCCCCAGAATTCTGCTCCTGGGGTTACTAGAGGTCATTGATCAGCAGTTGGGGTTACTAGAGGTCATTTATAAGCAGTTGGGGTTACTGGAGGTCAAACTGCTCCAGAATTCTGCTCCTGGGGTTACTAGAGGTCATTGATCAGCAGTTGGGGTTACTGGAGGTCAAACTGCCCCAGAATTCTGCTCCTGGGGTTACTAGAGGTCATGGAGCAGCAGTTGGGGTTACTGGAGGTCAAACTGCCCCAGAATAATGCTCCTGGGGTTACTAGAGGTCATCAATCAGCAGTTGGGGTTACTAGAGGTCATTGATCATCAGTTGGGGTTACTGGAGGTCAAACTGCCCCAGAATTCTGCTCCTGGGGTTACTAGAGGTCATCAATCAGTAATTGGGGTTACTAAAGTTCATTGATCAGGAGTTGGGGTTACTGGATGTCAAACTGCCCCAGAATTCTGCTCCTGGGGTTACTAGAGGTCATGGAGCAGCAGTTGGGGTTACTGGAGGTCAAACTGCCCCAGAATTCTGCTCCTGGGGTTACTAGAGGTCATGGAGCAGCAGTTGGGGTTACTGGAGGTCAAACTGCCCCAGAATTCTGCTCCTGGGGTTACTAGAGGTCATTGATCAGCAGTTGGGGTTACTGGAGGTCATGGATCAGCAGTTGGGGTTACTGGAGGTCAAACTGCCCCAGAATTCTGCTCCTGGGGTTACTAGAGGTCATTGATCAGCAGTTCTGGTTACCAGAGGTCATTGATCAGCAGTTGGGGTTACTGGAGGTCAAACTGCCCCAGAATTCTGCTCCTGGGGTTACTAGAGGACATCAATCAGCAGTTGGGGTTACTGGAGGTCAAACTGCCACAGAATTCTGCTCCTGGGGTTACTAGAGGTCATTGATCAGCAGTTGGGGTTACTGGAGGTCAAACTGCCCCAGAATTCTGCTCCTGGGGTTACTAGAGGTCATGGAGCAGCAGTTGGGGTTACTGGAGGTCAAACTGCCCCAGAATTCTGCTCCTGGGGTTACTAGAGGTCATTGATCAGCACTTGGGGTTACTAGAGGTCATTGATCAGCAGTTGGGGTTACTGGAGGTCAAACTGCCCCAGAATTCTGCTCCTGGGGTTACTAGAGGTCATTGATCAGCAGTTCTGGTTACTAGAGGTCATTGATCAGCAGTTGGGGTTACTGGAGGTCAAACTGCCCTAGAATTCTGCTCCTGGGGTTACTAGAGGTCATGGAGCAGCAGTTGGGGTTACTGGAGGTCAAACTGCCCCAGAATTCTGCTCCAGGGGTTACTAGAGGTCATGGAGCAGCAGTTGGGGTTACTGGAGGTCAAACTGCTCCAGAATTCTGCTCCTGGGGTTACTAGAGGTCATCAATCAGCAGTTGGGTTTACTAGAGGTCATTGATCAGCACTTGGGGTCACTGGAGGTCAAACTGCCCCAGAATTCTGCTCCTGGGGTTACTAGAGGTCATTGATCAGCAGTTCTGGTTACTAGAGGTCATTGATCAGCAGTTGGACTTACTGGAGGTCAAACTGCCCCAAAATTCGTCTCCTAGGGTTACTAGAGGTCATTGATCAGCAGTTGGGGTTACTAGAGGTCATTGATCAGCAGTTGGGTTTACTGGAGGTCATTGATCAGCAGTTGGGGTTACTGGAGCTCAAACTGCCCCAGAATTCTGCTCCTGGGGTTACTAGAGGTCATCAATCAGCAGTTGGGGTTACTAGAGGTCATGGATGAGCAGTTGGGGTTACTGGAGGTCAAACTGCCCCAGAATTCTGCGTCTGGGGTTACTAGAGGTCACTGATCAGCAGTTGGGGTTACTGTAGGTCAAACTGCCCCAGAATTCTGCTCCTGGGGTTACTGGAGGTCATTGATCAGCAGTTGGGGTTACTGGAGGTCATGGATCAGCAGTTGGGGTGACTGGAGGTCAAACTGCCCCAGAATTCTGCTCCTGGGGTTACTAGAGGTCATGGAGCAGCAGTTGGGGTTACTGGAGGTCAAACTGCCCCAGAATTCTGCTCCTGGGGTTACTAGAGGTCATCAATCAGCAGTTGGGGTTACTAGAGGTCATGGATCAGCAGTTGGGGTTACTGGAGGTCAAACTGCCCCAGAATTCTGCCTCTGGGGTTACTAGAGGTCATTGATCAGCAGTTGGGGTTACTGGAGGTCAAACTGCCCCAGAATTCTGCTCCTGGGGTTACTAGAGGTCATTGATCAGCAGTTGGGGTTACTGGAGGTCAAACTGCCCCAGAATTCTGCTCCTGGGTTTACTAGAGGTCATTGATCAGCAGTTGGGGTTACTAGAGGTCATTGATCAGCAGTTGGGGTTACTGGAGCTCAAACTGCCCCAGTATTCTGCTCCTGGGGTTACTAGAGGTCATTGATCAGCAGTTGGGGTTACTGGAGGTCAAACTGCCCCAGAATTCTGCTCCTGGTGTTACTAGAGGTCATTGATCAGCAGTTGGGGTTACTGGAGGTCATTTATAAGCAGTTGGGGTTACTGGAGGTCAAACTGCCCCAGAATTCTGCTCCTGGGGTTACTAGAGGTCATTGATCAGCAGTTGGGGTTACTGGAGGTCAAACTGCCCCAGAATTCTGCTCCTGGGGTTACTAGAGGTCATGGAGCAGCAGTTGGGGTTACTGGAGGTCAAACTGCCCCAGAATAATGCTCCTGGGGTTACTAGAGGTCATCAATCAGCAGTTGGGGTTACTAGAGGTCATTGATCATCAGTTGGGGTTACTGGAGGTCAAACTGCCCCAGAATTCTGCTCCTGGGGTTACTAGAGGTCATTGATCAGCAGTTGGGGATACTGGAGGTCAAACTGCCCCAGAATTCTGCCTCTGGGGTTACTAGAGGTCATTGATCAGCAGTTGGGGATACTGGAGGTCAAACTGCCCCAGAATTCTTCTCCTAGGGTTACTAGAGGTCATTGATCAGCAGTTGGGGTTACTGGAGGTCAGACTGCCCCAGAATTCTGCTCCTGGGGTTACTAGAGGTCATTGATCAGCAGTTGGGGTTACTGGAGGTCATGGAGCAGCAGTTGGGGTTACTGGAGGTCAAACTGCCCCAGAATTCTGCTCCTGGGGTTACTAGAGGTCATCAATCAGCAGTTGGGGTTACTGGAGGTCAAACTGCCCCAAAATTCTGCTCCTGGGGTTACTAGAGGTCATTGATCAGCAGTTCTGGTTACTAGAGGTCATTGATCAGCAGTTGGGGTTACTGGAGGTCAAACTGCCCCAGAATTCTGCTCCTGGGGTTACTAGAGGTCATGGAGCAGCAGTTGGGGTTACTGGAGGTCAAACTGCCCCAGAATTCTCCTCCTGGGGTTACTAGAGGTCATGGAGCAGCAGTTGGGGTTACTGGAGGTCAAACTGCCCCAGAATTCTGCTCCTGGGGTTACTAGAGGTCATTGATCAGCAGTTGGGGTTACTGGAGGTCAAACTGCCCCAGAATTCTGCTCCTGGGGTTACTAGAGGTCATCAATCAGCAGTTGGGGTTACTAGAGGTCATTGATCAGCAGTTGGGGTTACTGGAGGTCAAACTTCCCCAGAATTCTGCTCCTGGGGTTACTAGAGGTCATTGATCAGCAGTTGGGGTTACTGGAGGTCACGGATGAGCAGTTGGGGTTACTGGCGGTCAAACTGCCCCATAATTCTGCTCCTGGGGTTACTGGAGGTCATTGATCAGCAGTTGGGGTTACTAGAGGTCATCAATCAGCAGTTGGGATTACTGGAGGTCAAACTGCCCCAGAATTCTGCTCCTGGGGTTACTAGAGGTCATCAATCAGTAATTGGGGTTACTGGAGGTCAAACTGCCCCAGAATTCTGCCTCTGGGGTTACTAGAGGTCATTGATCAGCAGTTGGGGTTACTGGAGGTCAAACTGCCACAGAATTCTGCTCCTGGGGTTACTAGAGGTCATCAATCAGCAGTTGGGGTTACTGGAGGTCAAACTGCCCCAGAATTCTGCTCCTGGGGTTACTAGAGGTCATCAATCAGCAGTTGGGGTTACTAGAGGTCATTGAACAGCAGTTGGGGTTACTGGAGGTCAAACTGCCCCAGAATTCTGCTCCTGGGGTTACTAGAGGTCATCAATCAGTAATTGGGGTTACTAGAGGTCATTGATCAGCAGTTGGGGTTACTGGAGGTCAAACTGCCCCAGAATAATGCTCCTGGGGTTACTAGAGGTCATCAATCAGCAGTTGGGGTTACTAGAGGTCATTGATCATCAGTTGGGGTTACTGGAGGTCAAACTGCCCCAGAATTCTGCTCCTGGGGTTACTAGAGGTCATCAATCAGTAATTGGGGTTACTAAAGTTCATTGATCATCAGTTGGGGTTACTGGAGGTCAAACTGCCCAAGAATTCTGCCTCTGGGGTTACTAGAGGTCATTGATCAGCAGTTGGGGATACTGGAGGTCAAACTGCCCCAGAATTCTTCTCCTAGGGTTACTAGAGGTCATTGATCATCAGTTGGGGTTACTGGAGGTCAAACTGCCCCAGAATTCTGCTCCTGGGGTTACTAGAGGTCATTGATCAGCAGTTGGGGTTACTGGAGGTCATGGAGCAGCAGTTGGGGTTACTGGAGGTCAAACTGCCCCAGAATTCTGCTCCTGGGGTTACTAGAGGTCATCAATCAGCAGTTGGGGTTACTGGAGGTCAAACTGCCCCAGAATTCTGCTCCTGGGGTTACTAGAGGTCATTGATCAGCAGTTCTGGTTACTAGAGGTCATTGATCAGCAGTTGGGGTTACTGGAGGTCAAACTGCCCCAGAATTCTGCTCCTGGGGTTACTAGAGGTCATCAATCAGCAGTTGGGGTTACTAGAGGTCATTGAACAGCAGTTGGGGTTACTGGAGGTCAAACTGCCCCAGAATTCTGCTCCTGGGGTTACTAGAGGTCATCAATCAGTAATTGGGGTTACTAGAGGTCATTGATCAGCAGTTGGGGTTACTGGAGGTCAAACTGCCCCAGAATTCTCCTCCTGGGGTTACTAGAGGGCATTGATCAGCAGTTGGGGTTACTGGAGGTCATGGATGAGCAGTTGGGGTTACTGGCGGTCAAACTGCCCCATAATTCGGCTCCTGGGGTTACTGGAGGTCATTGATCAGCAGTTGGGGTTACTGGAGGTCATCAATCAGCAGTTGGGGTTACTGGAGGTCAAACTGCCCCAGAATTCTGCTCCTGGGTTTACTAGAGGTCATCAATCAGCAGTTGGGGTTACTAGAGGTCATTGATCAGCAGTTGGGGTTACTGGAGGTCAGACTGCCCCAGAATTCGTCTCCTGGGGTTACTAGAGGTCATGGATCAGCAGTTGGGGTTACTGGAGGTCAAACTGCCCCAGAATTCTGCTCCTGGGGTTACTAGAGGTCATTGATCAGCAGTTGGGGTTACTGGAGGTCAAAATGCCCCAGAATTCTGCTCCTGGGGTTACTAGAGGTCATGGAGCAGCAGTTGGGGTTACTGGAGGTCAAACTGCCCCAGAATTCTGCTCCTGGGGTTACTAGAGGTCATGGAGCAGCAGTTGGGGTTACTGGAGGTCAAACTGCCCCAGAATTCTGCTCCTGGTGTTACTAGAGGTCATTGATCAGCAGTTGGGGTTACTGGAGGTCAAACTGCCCCAGAATTCTGCTCCTGGGGTTACTAGAGGTCATTGATCAGCAGTTGGGGTTACTGGAGGTCAAACTGCCCCAGAATTCTGCTCCTGGGATTACTAGAGGTCATCAATCATCAGTTGGGGTTCCTGGAGGTCAAACTGCCCAAGAATTCTGCTCCTGGGGTTACTAGAGGTCATGGAGCAGCATTTGGGGTTACTGGAGGTCAAACTTCCCCAGAATTCTGCTCCTGGGGTTACTAGAGGTCATGGAGCAGCAGCTGGGGTTACTGGTGGTCATTGATCAGCAGTTGGGGTTACTGGAGGTCAAACTCCCCCAGAATTCTGCTCCTGGGGTTACTAGAGGTCATCAATCAGCAGTTGGGGTTACTAGAGGTCATTGATCAGCAGTTGGGGTTACTGGAGGTCAAACTGCCCCAGAATTCTGCTCCTGGGGTTACTAGAGGTCATCGATCAGCAGTTGGGGTTACTGGAGGTCAAACTGCCCCAGAATTCTGCTCCTGGGGTTACTAGAGGTCATGGATCAGCAGTTGGGGTTACTGGAGGTCAAAGTGCCCCAGAATTCTGCTCCAGGGGTTACTAGAGGTCATGGAGCAGCAGTTGGGGTTACTGGAGGTCAAACTGCCCCAGAATTCTGCCTCTGGGGTTACTAGAGGTCATTGATCAGCAGTTGGGGTTACTGGAGGTCAAACTGCCCCAGAATTCTGCTCCTGGGGTTACTAGAGGTCATCAATCAGTAATTGGGGTTACTAGAGGTCATTGATCAGCAGTTGGGGTTACTGGAGGTCAAACTGCCCCAGAATTCTCCTCCTGGGGTTACTAGAGGGCATTGATCAGCAGTTGGGGTTACTGGAGGTCATGGATGAGCAGTTGGGGTTACTGGCGGTCAAACTGCCCCATAATTCGGCTCCTGGGGTTACTGGAGGTCATTGATCAGCAGTTGGGGTTACTAGAGGTCATCAATCAGCAGTTGGGGTTACTGGAGGTCAAACTGCCCCAGAATTCTGCTCCTGGGGTTACTAGAGGTCATCAATCAGCAGTTGGGGTTACTAGAGGTCATTGATCAGCAGTTGGGGTTACTGGAGGTCAGACTGCCCCAGAATTCGTCTCCTGGGGTTACTAGAGGTCATGGATCAGCAGTTGGGGTTACTGGAGGTCAAACTGCCCCAGAATTCTGCTCCTGGGGTTACTAGAGGTCATTGATCAGCAGTTGGGGTTACTGGAGGTCAAAATGCCCCAGAATTCTGCTCCTGGGGTTACTAGAGGTCATGGAGCAGCAGTTGGGGTTACTGGAGGTCAAACTGCCCCAGAATTCTGCTCCTGGGGTTACTAGAGGTCATGGAGCAGCAGTTGGGGTTACTGGAGGTCAAACTGCCCCAGAATTCTGCTCCTGGAGTTACTAGAGGTCATTGATCAGCAGTTGGGGTTACTGGAGGTCAAACTGCCCCAGAATTCTGCTCCTGGGGTTACTAGAGGTCATTGATCAGCAGTTGGGGTTACTGGAGGTCAAACTGCCCCAGAATTCTGCTCCTGGGATTACTAGAGGTCATCAATCATCAGTTGGGGTTCCTGGAGGTCAAACTGCCCCATAATTCTGCTCCTGGGGTTACTAGAGGTCATGGAGCAGCATTTGGGGTTACTGGAGGTCAAACTTCCCCAGAATTCTGCTCCTGGGGTTACTAGAGGTCATGGAGCAGCAGCTGGGGTTACTGGTGGTCATTGATCAGCAGTTGGGGTTACTGGAGGTCAAACTGCCCCAGAATTCTGCTCCTGGGGTTAATAGAGGTCATCAATCAGCAGTTGGGGTTACTAGAGGTCATTGATCAGCAGTTGGGGTTACTGGAGGTCAAACTGCCCCAGAATTCTGCTCCTGGGGTTACTAGAGGTCATCGATCAGCAGTTGGGGTTACTGGAGGTCAAACTGCCCCAGAATTCTGCTCCTGGGGTTACTAGAGGTCATGGATCAGCAGTTGGGGTTACTGGAGGTCAAAGTGCCCCAGAATTCTGCTCCAGGGGTTACTAGAGGTCATGGAGCAGCAGTTGGGGTTACTGGAGGTCAAACTGCCCCAGAATTCTGCTCCTGGGGTTACTAGAGGTCATCAATCAGCAGTTGGGGTTACTAGAGGTCATTGATCAGCACTTGGGGTCACTGGAGGTCAAACTGCCCCAGAATTCTGCTCCTGCGGTTACTAGAGGTCATTGATCAGCAGTTGGGGTTAGTAGAGGTCATTGATCAGCAGTTGGACTTACTGGAGGTCAAACTGCCCCAAAATTCGTCTCCTAGGGTTACTAGAGGTCATTGATCAGCAGTTGGGGTTACTAGAGGTCATTGATCAGCAGTTGGGTTTACTGGAGGTCATTGATCAGCAGTTGGGGTTACTGGAGCTCAAACTGCCCCAGAATTCTGCTCCTGGGGTTACTAGAGGTCATCAATCAGCAGTTGGGGTTACTAGAGGTCATGGATGAGCAGTTGGGGTTACTGGAGGTCAAACTGCCCCAGAATTCTGCTCCTGGGGTTACTGGAGGTCATGGATCAGCAGTTGGGGTGACTGGAGGTCAAACTGCCCCAGAATTCTGCTCCTGGGGTTACTAGAGGTCATGGAGCAGCAGTTGGGGTTACTGGAGGTCAAACTGCCCCAGAATTCTGCCTCTGGGGTTACTAGAGGTCATTGATCAGCAGTTGGGGTTACTGGAGGTCAAACTGCCCCAGAATTCTGCTCCTGGGGTTACTAGAGGTCATTGATCAGCAGTTGGGGTTACTGGAGGTCAAACTGCCCCAGAATTCTGCTCCTGGGGTTACTACAGGTCATTGATCAGCAGTTGGGGTTACTAGAGGTCATCGATCAGCAGTTGGGGTTACTGGAGCTCAAACTGCCCCAGTATTCTGCTCCTGGGGTTACTAGAGGTCATTGATCAGCAGTTGGGGTTACTGGAGGTCAAACTGCCCCAGAATTCTGCTCCTGGGGTTACTAGAGGTCATTGATCAGCAGTTGGGGTTACTAGAGGTCATTTATAAGCAGTTGGGGTTACTGGAGGTCAAACTGCTCCAGAATTCTGCTCCTGGGGTTACTAGAGGTCATTGATCAGCAGTTGGGGTTACTGGAGGTCAAACTGCCCCAGAATTCTGCTCCTGGGGTTACTAGAGGTCATCAATCAGCAGTTGGGGTTACTAGAGGTCATGGATCAGCAGTTGGGGTTACTGGAGGTCAAACTGCCCCAGAATTCTGCTCCTGGGGTTACTAGAGGTCATTGATCAGCAGTTGGGGTTACTGGAGGTCAAACTGCCCCAGAATTCTGCTCCTGGGGTTACTAGAGGTCATTGATCAGCAGTTGGGGTTACTGGAGGTCAAACTGCCCCAGAATTCTGCTCCTGGGGTTACTACAGGTCATTGATCAGCAGTTGGGGTTACTAGAGGTCATCGATCAGCAGTTGGGGTTACTGGAGCTCAAACTGCCCCAGTATTCTGCTCCTGGGGTTACTAGAGGTCATTGATCAGCAGTTGGGGTTACTGGAGGTCAAACTGCCCCAGAATTCTGCTCCTGGGGTTACTAGAGGTCATTGATCAGCAGTTGGGGTTACTAGAGGTCATTTATAAGCAGTTGGGGTTACTGGAGGTCAAACTGCTCCAGAATTCTGCTCCTGGGGTTACTAGAGGTCATTGATCAGCAGTTGGGGTTACTGGAGGTCAAACTGCCCCAGAATTCTGCTCCTGGGGTTACTAGAGGTCATGGAGCAGCAGTTGGGGTTACTGGAGGTCAAACTGCCCCAGAATAATGCTCCTGGGGTTACTAGAGGTCATCAATCAGCAGTTGGGGTTACTAGAGGTCATTGATCATCAGTTGGGGTTACTGGAGGTCAAACTGCCCCAGAATTCTGCTCCTGGGGTTACTAGAGGTCATCAATCAGTAATTGGGGTTACTAAAGTTCATTGATCATCAGTTGGGGTTACTGGAGGTCAAACTGCCCCAGAATTCTGCCTCTGGGGTTACTAGAGGTCATTGATCAGCAGTTGGGGATACTGGAGGTCAAACTGCCCCAGAATTCTTCTCCTAGGGTTACTAGAGGTCATTGATCAGCAGTTGGGGTTACTGGAGGTCAAACTGCCCCAGAATTCTGCTCCTGGGGTTACTAGAGGTCATTGATCAGCAGTTGGGGTTACTGGAGGTCATGGATCAGCAGTTGGGGTTACTGGAGGTCAAACTGCCCCAGAATTCTGCTCCTGGGGTTACTAGAGGTCATGGAGCAGCAGTTGGGGTTACTGGAGGTCAAACTGCCCCAGAATTCTGCTCCTGGGTTTACTAGAGGTCATTGATCAGCAGTTGGGGTTACTGGAGGTCATGGATCAGCAGTTGGGGTTACTGGAGGTCAAACTGCCCCAGAATTCTGCTCCTGGGGTTACTAGAGGTCATTGATCAGCAGTTCTGGTTACCAGAGGTCATTGATCAGCAGTTGGGGTTACTGGAGGTCAAACTGCCCCAGAATTCTGCTCCTGGGGTTACTAGAGGACATCAATCAGCAGTTGGGTTTACTAGAGGTCATCGATCAGCAGTTGGGGTTACTGGAGGTCAAACTGCCCCAGAATTCTGCTCCTGGGGTTACTAGAGGTCATTGATCAGCAGTTGGGGTTACTGGAGGTCAAACTGCCCCAGAATTCTGCTCCTGGGGTTACTAGAGGTCATGGAGCAGCAGTTGGGGTTACTGGAGGTCAAACTGCCCCAGAATTCTGCTCCTGGGGTTACTAGAGGTCATTGATCAGCACTTGGGGTTACTAGAGGTCATTGATCAGCAGTTGGGGTTACTGGAGGTCAAACTGCCCCAGAATTCTGCTCCTGAGGTTACTAGAGGTCATTGATCAGCAGTTCTGGTTACTAGAGGTCATTGATCAGCAGTTGGGGTTACTGGAGGTCAAACTGCCCCAGAATTCTGCTCCTGGGGTTACTAGAGGTCATGGAGCAGCAGTTGGGGTTACTGGAGGTCAAACTGCCCCAGAATTCTGCTCCAGGGGTTACTAGAGGTCATGGAGCAGCAGTTGGGGTTACTGGAGGTCAAACTGCTCCAGAATTCTGCTCCTGGGGTTACTAGAGGTCATCAATCAGCAGTTGGGTTTACTAGAGGTCATTGATCAGCACTTGGGGTCACTGGAGGTCAAACTGCCCCAGAATTCTGCTCCTGGGGTTACTAGAGGTCATTGATCAGCAGTTGGGGTTACTAGAGGTCATTGATCAGCAGTTGGACTTACTGGAGGTCAAACTGCCCCAAAATTCGTCTCCTAGGGTTACTAGAGGTCATTGATCAGCAGTTGGGGTTACTAGAGGTCATTGATCAGCAGTTGGGTTTACTGGAGGTCATTGATCAGCAGTTGGGGTTACTGGAGCTCAAACTGCCCCAGAATTCTGCTCCTGGGGTTACTAGAGGTCATCAATCAGCAGTTGGGGTTACTAGAGGTCATGGATGAGCAGTTGGGGTTACTGGAGGTCAAACTGCCCCAGAATTCTGCGTCTGGGGTTACTAGAGGTCACTGATCAGCAGTTGGGGTTACTGTAGGTCAAACTGCCCCAGAATTCTGCTCCTGGGGTTACTGGAGGTCATTGATCAGCAGTTGGGGTTACTGGAGGTCATGGATCAGCAGTTGGGGTGACTGGAGGTCAAACTGCCCCAGAATTCTGCTCCTGGGGTTACTAGAGGTCATTGATCAGCAGTTCTGGTTACCAGAGGTCATTGATCAGCAGTTGGGGTTACTGGAGGTCAAACTGCCCCAGAATTCTGCTCCTGGGGTTACTAGAGGACATCAATCAGCAGTTGGGTTTACTAGAGGTCATCGATCAGCAGTTGGGGTTACTGGAGGTCAAACTGCCCCAGAATTCTGCTCCTGGGGTTACTAGAGGTCATTGATCAGCAGTTGGGGTTACTGGAGGTCAAACTGCCCCAGAATTCTGCTCCTGGGGTTACTAGAGGTCATGGAGCAGCAGTTGGGGTTACTGGAGGTCAAACTGCCCCAGAATTCTGCTCCTGGGGTTACTAGAGGTCATCAATCAGCAGTTGGGGTTACTAGAGGGCATTGATCAGCAGTTGGGGTTACTGGAGGTCAAACTGCCCCAGAATTCTGCTCCTGGGGTTACTAGAGGTCATTGATCAGCAGTTCTGGTTACTAGAGGTCATTGATCAGCAGTTGGGGTTACTGGAGGTCAAACTGCCCCAGAATTCTGCTCCTGGGGTTACTAGAGGTCATGGAGCAGCAGTTGGGGTTACTGGAGGTCAAACTGCCCCAGAATTCTGCTCCTGGGGTTACTAGAGGTCATGGAGCAGCAGTTGGGGTTACTGGAGGTCAAACTGCTCCAGAATTCTGCTCCTGGGGTTACTAGAGGTCATCAATCAGCAGTTGGGTTTACTAGAGGTCATTGATCAGCACTTGGGGTCACTGGAGGTCAAACTGCCCCAGAATTCTGCTCCTGGGGTTACTAGAGGTCATTGATCAGCAGTTGGGGTTACTAGAGGTCATTGATCAGCAGTTGGACTTACTGGAGGTCAAACTGCCCCAAAATTCGTCTCCTAGGGTTACTAGAGGTCATTGATCAGCAGTTGGGGTTACTAGAGGTCATTGATCAGCAGTTGGGTTTACTGGAGGTCATTGATCAGCAGTTGGGGTTACTGGAGCTCAAACTGCCCCAGAATTCTGCTCCTGGGGTTACTAGAGGTCATCAATCAGCAGTTGGGTTTACTAGAGGTCATGGATGAGCAGTTGGGGTTACTGGAGGTCAAACTGCCCCAGAATTCTGCGTCTGGGGTTACTAGAGGTCACTGATCAGCAGTTGGGGTTACTGTAGGTCAAACTGCCCCAGAATTCTGCTCCTGGGGTTACTGGAGGTCATTGATCAGCAGTTGGGGTTACTGGAGGTCATGGATCAGCAGTTGGGGTGACTGGAGGTCAAACTGCCCCAGAATTCTGCTCCTGGGGTTACTAGAGGTCATGGAGCAGCAGTTGGGGTTACTGGAGGTCAAACTGCCCCAGAATTCTGCTCCTGGGGTTACTAGAGGTCATCAATCAGCAGTTGGGGTTACTAGAGGTCATGGATCAGCAGTTGGGGTTACTGGAGGTCAAACTGCCCCAGAATTCTGCCTCTGGGGTTACTAGAGGTCATTGATCAGCAGTTGGGGTTACTGGAGGTCAAACTGCCCCAGAATTCTGCTCCTGGGGTTACTAGAGGTCATTGATCAGCAGTTGGGGTTACTGGAGGTCAAACTGCCCCAGAATTCTGCTCCTGGGTTTACTAGAGGTCATTGATCAGCAGTTGGGGTTACTAGAGGTCATTGATCAGCAGTTGGGGTTACTGGAGCTCAAACTGCCCCAGTATTCTGCTCCTGGGGTTACTGGAGGTCATTGATCAGCTGTTGGGGTTACTGGAGGTCAAACTGCCCCAGAATTCTGCTCCTGGTGTTACTAGAGGTCATTGATCAGCAGTTGGGGTTACTGGAGGTCATTTATAAGCAGTTGGGGTTACTGGAGGTCAAACTGCCCCAGAATTCTGCTCCTGGGGTTACTAGAGGTCATTGGTCAGCAGTTGGGGTTACTGGAGGTCAAACTGCCCCAGAATTCTGCTCCTGGGGTTACTAGAGGTCATGGAGCAGCAGTTGGGGTTACTGGAGGTCAAACTGCCCCAGAATAATGCTCCTGGGGTTACTAGAGGTCATCAATCAGCAGTTGGGGTTACTAGAGGTCATTGATCATCAGTTGGGGTTACTGGAGGTCAAACTGCCCCAGAATTCTGCTCCTGGGGTTACTAGAGGTCATCAATCAGTAATTGGGGTTACTAAAGTTCATTGATCATCAGTTGGGGTTACTGGAGGTCAAACTGCCCCAGAATTCTGCTCCTGGGGTTACTAGAGGTCATTGATCAGCAGTTGGGGATACTGGAGGTCAAACTGCCCCAGAATTCTTCTCCTAGGGTTACTAGAGGTCATTGATCATCAGTTGGGGTTACTGGAGGTCAAACTGCCCCAGAATTCTGCTCCTGGGGTTACTAGAGGTCATTGATCAGCAGTTGGGGTTACTGGAGGTCATGGAGCAGCAGTTGGGGTTACTGGAGGTCAAACTGCACCAGAATTCTGCTCCTGGGGTTACTAGAGGTCATCAATCAGCAGTTGGGGTTACTGGAGGTCAAACTGCCCCAGAATTCTGCTCCTGGGGTTACTAGAGGTCATTGATCAGCAGTTCTGGTTACTAGAGGTCATTGATCAGCAGTTGGGGTTACTGGAGGTCAAACTGCCCCAGAATTCTGCTCCTGGGGTTACTAGAGGTCATGGAGCAGCAGTTGGGGTTACTGGAGGTCAAACTGCCCCAGAATTCTGCTCCTGGGGTTACTAGAGGTCATGGAGCAGCAGTTGGGGTTACTGGAGGTCAAACTGCCCCAGAATTCTGCTCCTGGGGTTACTAGAGGTCATTGATCAGCAGTTGGGGTTACTGGAGGTCAAACTGCCCCAGAATTCTGCTCCTGGGGTTACTAGAGGTCATCAATCAGCAGTTGGGGTTACTAGAGGTCATTGATCAGCAGTTGGGGTTACTGGAGGTCAAACTTCCCCAGAATTCTGCTCCTGGGATTACTAGAGGTCATTGATCAGCAGTTGGGGTTACTGGAGGTCATCAATCAGCAGTTGGGATTACTGGAGGTCAAACTGCCCCAGAATTCTGCTCCTGGGGTTACTAGAGGTCATCAATCAGTAATTGGGGTTACTGGAGGTCAAACTGCCCCAGAATTCTGCCTCTGGGGTTACTAGAGGTCATTGATCAGCAGTTGGGGTTACTGGAGGTCAAACTGCCCCAGAATTCTGCTCCTGGGGTTACTAGAGGTCATCAATCAGCAGTTGGGGTTACTGGAGGTCAAACTGCCCCAGAATTCTGCTCCTGGGGTTACTATAGGTCATCAATCAGCAGTTGGGGTTACTAGAGGTCATCAATCAGTAGTTGGGGTTACTAGAGGTCATTGAGCAGCAGTTGGGGTTACTGGAGGTCAAACTGCCCCAGAATTCTGCTCCTGGGGTTACTAGAGGTCATCAATCAGTAGTTGGGGTTACTAGAGGTCATTGATCAGCAGTTGGGGTTACTGGAGGTCAAACTGCCCCAGAATTCTCCTCCTGGGGTTACTAGAGGGCATTGATCAGCAGTTGGGGTTACTGGAGGTCATGGATGAGCAGTTGGGGTTACTGGCGGTCAAACTGCCCCATAATTCGGCTCCTGGGGTTACTGGAGGTCATTGATCAGCAGTTGGGGTTACTAGAGGTCATCAATCAGCAGTTGGGGTTACTGGAGGTCAAACTGCCCCAGAATTCTGCTCCTGGGGTTACTAGAGGTCATCAATCAGCAGTTGGGGTTACTAGAGGTCATTGATCAGCAGTTGGGGTTACTGGAGGTCAGACTGCCCCAGAATTCGTCTCCTGGGGTTACTAGAGGTCATGGATCAGCAGTTGGGGTTACTGGAGGTCAAACTGCCCCAGAATTCTGCTCCTGGGGTTACTAGAGGTCATTGATCAGCAGTTGGGGTTACTGGAGGTCAAAATGCCCCAGAATTCTGCTCCTGGGGTTACTAGAGGTCATGGAGCAGCAGTTGGGGTTACTGGAGGTCAAACTGCCCCAGAATTCTGCTCCTGGGGTTACTAGAGGTCATGGAGCAGCAGTTGGGGTTACTGGAGGTCAAACTGCCCCAGAATTCTGCTCCTGGAGTTACTAGAGGTCATTGATCAGCAGTTGGGGTTACTGGAGGTCAAACTGCCCCAGAATTCTGCTCCTGGGGTTACTAGAGGTCATCGATCAGCAGTTGGGGTTACTGGAGGTCATGGATCAGCAGTTGGGGTTACTGGAGGTCAAACTGCCCCAGAATTCTGCTCCTGGGGTTACTAGAGGTCATTGATCAGCATTTGGGGTTACCAGGTCAGACGCAGTTGGGGTTACTGGAGGTCAAACTGCCCCAGAATTCTGCCGGACTCATCTGGGGGTTTACTAGAGGTCATCGATCAGCAGTTGGGGTTACTGGAGGTCAAACTGCCCCAGAATTCTGCTCCTGGGGTTACTAGAGGTCATTGATCAGCAGTTGGGGTTACTGGAGGTCAAACTGCCCCAGAATTCTGCTCCTGGGGTTACTAGAGGTCATCAATCAGCAGTTGGGGTTACTAGAGGTCATTGATCAGCAGTTGGGGTTACTGGAGGTCAAACTGCCCCAGAATTCTGCTCCTGGGGTTACTAGAGGTCATTGATCAGCAGTTCGGGGTTACTAGAGGTCATTGATCAGCAGTTGGGGTTACTGGAGGTCAAACTGCCCCAGAATTCTGCTCCTGGGGTTACTAGAGGTCATTGATCAGCAGTTGGGGTTACTGGAGGTCAAACTGCTTCAGAATTCTGCTCCTGGGGTTACTAGAGTCATGATCAGCAGTTGGGGTTACTGGAGGTCAATGCCCCAGAATTCTCCTGGTTACTGAGGTCATATCAGCAGTTCTGGTTACTAGAGGTCATTGATCACAGTTGGGGTTACTGGAGGTCAAACTGCCCCAGAATTCTGCTCCTGGGGTTACTAGAGGTCATTGATCAGCAGTTGGGGTTACTGAAGGTCAAACTGCCCCAGAATTCTGCTCCTGGGGTTACTAGAGGTCATGGAGCAGCAGTTGGGGTTACTGGAGGTCAAACTGCCCCAGAATTCTGCTCCTGGGGTTACTAGAGGTCATGGAGCAGCAGTTGGGGTTACTGGAGGTCAAACTGCCCCAGAATTCTGCTCCTGGGGTTACTAGAGGTCATTGATCAGCATTTGGGGTTACTGGAGGTCATGGATCAGCAGTTGGGGTTACTGGAGGTCAAACTGCCCCAGAATTCTGCTCCTGGGGTTACTAGAGGTCATTGATCAGCAGTTCTGGTTACCAGAGGTCATTGATCAGCAGTTGGGGTTACTGGAGGTCAAACTGCCCCAGAATTCTGCTCCTGGGGTTACTAGAGGTCATCGATCAGCAGTTGGGGTTACTGGAGGTCAAACTGCCCTAGAATTCTGCTCCTGGGGTTACTAGAGGTCATGGAGCAGCAGTTGGGGTTACTGGAGGTCAAAATGCCCCAGAATTCTGCTCCTGGGGTTACTAGAGGTCATCAATCAGCAGTTGGGGTTATTAGAGGTCATTGATCAGCAGTTGGGGTTACTGGAGCTCAAACTGCCCCAGTATTCTGCTCCTGGGGTTACTAGAGGTCATTGATCAGCAGTTGGGGTTACTGGAGGTCAAACTGCCCCAGAATTCTGCTCCTGGGGTTACTAGAGGTCATCAATCAGCAGTTGGGGTTACTAGAGGTCATTGATCAGCAGTTGGGGTTACTGGAGGTCAAACTGCCCCAGAATTCTGCTCCTGGGGTTACTAGAGGGCATTGATCAGCAGTTGGGGTTACTGGAGGTCAAACTGCCCCAGAATTCTGCTCCTGGGGTTACTAGAGGTCATCAATCAGCCGTTGGGGTTACTGAAGGTCAAACTGCCCCAGAATTCTGCTCCTGGGGTTACTAGAGTTCATGGAGCAGCAGTTGGGGTTACTGGAGGTCAAACTGCCCCAGAATTCTGCTCCTGGGGTTACTAGAGGTCATGGAGCAGCAGTTCTGGTTACTAGAGGTCATTGATCAGCAGTTGGGGTTACTGGAGGTCAAACTGCCCCAGAATTCTGCTCCTGGGGTTACTAGAGGTCATTGATCAGCAGTTGGGGTTACTGGAGGTCATGGATCAGCAGTTGGGGTTACTGGAGGTCAAACTGCCCCAGAATTCTGCTCCTGGTGTTACTAGAGGTCATGGAGCAGCAGTTGGGGTTACTGGAGGTCAAACTGCCCCAGAATTCTGCTCCTGGGGTTACTAGAGGTCATTGATCAGCAGTTGGGGTTACTAGAGGTCATTGATCAGCAGTTGGGGTTACTGGAGGTCAAACTGCCCCAGAATTCTGCTCCTGGGGTTACTAGAGTTCATTGATCAGCAGTTGGGGTTACTGAAGGTCAAACTGCCCCAGAATTCTGCTCCTGGGGTTACCAGAGGTCATCAACGGAGCAGCAGTTGGGGTTACTAGAGGTCATGGATCAGCAGGTGGGGTTACTGGAGGTCAAACTGCCCCAGAATTCTGCTCCTGGGGTTACTAGAGGGCATTGATCAGCAGTTGGGGTTACTGGAGGTCAAACTGCCCCAGAATTCTGCTCCTGGGGTTACTAGAGGTCATTGATCAGCAGTTGGGGTTACTGGAGGTCAAACTGCCCCAGAATTCTGCTCCTGGGGTTACTAGAGGTCATTGATCAGCAGTTGGGGTTACTAGAGGTCATTGATCAGCAGTTGGGGTTACTGGAGGTCAAACTGCCCCAGAATTCTGCTCCTGGGGTTACTAGAGGTCATCGATCAGCAGTTGGGGTTACTGGAGGTCAAACTGCCCTAGAATTCTGCTCCTGGGGTTACTAGAGGTCATGGAGCAGCAGTTGGGGTTACTGGAGGTCAAACTGCCCCAGAATTCTGCTCCTGGGGTTACTAGAGGTCATCGATCAGCAGTTGGGGTTACTGGAGGTCAAACTGCCCCAGAATTCTGCCTCTGGGGTTACTAGAGGTCATTGATCAGCAGTTGGGGTTACTGGAGGTCAAACTGCCCCAGAATTCTGCTCCTGGGGTTACTAGAGGTCATCAATCAGCAGTTGGGGTTACTAGAGGTCATCGATCAGCAGTTGGGGTTACTGGAGCTCAAACTGCCCCAGTATTCTGCTCCTGGGGTTACTAGAGGTCACTGATCAGCAGTTGGGGTTACTGGAGGTCAAACTGCCCCAGAATTCTGCTCCTGGGGTTACTGGAGGTCATTGATCAGCACTTGGGGTTACTAGAGGTCATTGATCAGCAGTTGGGGTTACTGGAGGTCAAACTGCCCCAGAATTCTGCTCCTGGGGTTACTAGAGGTCATTGATCAGCAGTTGGGGTTACTGGAGGTCATGGATCAGCAGTTGGGGTTACTGGAGGTCAAACTGCCCCAGAATTCTGCTCCTGGGGTTACTAGAGGTCATTGATCAGCAGTTGGGGTTACTGGAGGTCATTGATCAGCAGTTGGGGTTACTGGAGGTCAAACTGCCCCAGAATTCTGCTCCTGGGCTTACTAGAGGTCATCAATCAGCAGTTGGGGTTACTAGAGGTCATCGATCAGCAGTTGGGGTTACTGGAGGTCAAACTGCCCCAGAATTCTGCTCCTGGGGTTACTAGAGGTCATGGAGCAGCAGTTGGGGTTACTGGAGGTCAAACTGCCCCAGAATTCTGCTCCTGGGGTTACTAGAGGTCATTGATCAGCAGTTGGGGTTACTGGAGGTCATGGATCAGCAGTTGGGGTTACTGGAGGTCAAACTGCTTCAGAATTCTGCTCCTGGGGTTACTAGAGGTCATTGATCAGCAGTTCTGGTTACCAGAGGTCATTGATCAGCAGTTGGGGTTACTGGAGGTCAAACTTCCCCAGAATTCTGCTCCTGGGGTTACTAGAGGTCATTGATCAGCAGTTGGGGTTACTGGAGGTCAAACTGCCCCAGAATTCTGCTCCTGGGTTTACTAGAGGTCATCAATCAGCAGTTGGGGTTACTGGAGGTCAAACTGCCCCAGAATTCTGCTCCTGGGGTTACTAGAGGTCATCAATCAGCAGTTGGGGTTACTGGAGGTCAAACTGCCCCAGAATTCTGCTCCTGGGGTTACTAGAGGTCATCAATCAGCAGTTGGGGTTACTGGAGGTCAAACTGCCCCAGAATTCTGCTCCTGGGGTTACTAGAGGTCATCAATCAGCAGTTGGGGTTACTGGAGGTCAAACTGCCCCAGAATTCTGCTCCTGGGGTTACTAGAGGGCATTGATCAGCAGTTGGGGTTACTGGAGCTCAAACTGCCCCAGAATTCTGCTCCTGGGGTTACTAGAGGTCACTGATCAGCAGTTGGGGTTACTGGAGGTCAAACTGCCCCAGAATTCTGCTCCTGGGGTTACTGGAGGTCATTGATCAGCACTTGGGGTTACTAGAGGTCATTGATCAGCAGTTGGGGTTACTGGAGGTCAAACTGCCCCAGAATTCTGCTCCTGGGGTTACTAGAGGTCATTGATCAGCAGTTGGGGTTACTGGAGGTCATGGATCAGCAGTTGGGGTTACTGGAGGTCAAACTGCTTCAGAATTCTGCTCCTGGGGTTACTAGAGGTCATTGATCAGCAGCTGGGGTTACTAGAGGTCATTGATCAGCAGTTGGGGTTACTGGAGGTCAAACTGCCCCAGAATTCTGCTCCTGGGCTTACTAGAGGTCATCAATCAGCAGTTGGGGTTACTAGAGGTCATCGATCAGCAGTTGGGGTTACTGGAGGTCAAACTGCCCCAGAATTCTGCTCCTGGGGTTACTAGAGGTCATGGAGCAGCAGTTGGGGTTACTGGAGGTCAAACTGCCCCAGAATTCTGCTCCTGGGGTTACTAGAGGTCATTGATCAGCAGTTGGGGTTACTGGAGGTCATGGATCAGCAGTTGGGGTTACTGGAGGTCAAACTGCTTCAGAATTCTGCTCCTGGGGTTACTAGAGGTCATTGATCAGCAGTTCTGGTTACCAGAGGTCATTGATCAGCAGTTGGGGTTACTGGAGGTCAAACTGCCCCAGAATTCTGCTCCTGGGGTTACTAGAGGTCATCGATCAGCAGTTGGGGTTACTGGAGGTCAAACTGCCCCAGAATTCTGCTCCTGGGGTTACTAGAGGTCATGGAGCAGCAGTTGGGGTTACTGGAGGTCAAACTGCCCCAGAATTCTGCTCCTGGGGTTACTACAGGTCATGGAGCAGCAGTTGGGGTTACTGGAGGTCAAACTGCCCCAGAATTCTGCTCCTGGGGTTACTAGAGGTCATCAATCAGCAGTTGGGGTTTCTGGAGGTCATTGATCAGCAGTTGGGGTTACTGGAGCTCAAACTGCCCCAGTATTCTGCTCCTGGGGTTACTAGAGGTCACTGATCAGCAGTTGGGGTTACTGGAGGTCAAACTGCCCCAGAATTCTGCTCCTGGGGTTACTGGAGGTCATTGATCAGCACTTGGGGTTACTAGAGGTCATTGATCAGCAGTTGGGGTTACTGGAGGTCAAACTGCCCCAGAATTCTGCTCCTGGGGTTACTAGAGGTCATTGATCAGCAGTTGGGGTTACTGGAGGTCATGGATCAGCAGTTGGGGTTACTGGAGGTCAAACTGCTTCAGAATTCTGCTCCTGGGGTTACTAGAGGTCATTGATCAGCAGCTGGGGTTACTAGAGGTCATTGATCAGCAGTTGGGGTTACTGGAGGTCAAACTGCCCCAGAATTCTGCTCCTGGGGTTACTAGAGGTCATCAATCAGCAGTTGGGGTTACTAGAGGTCATCGATCAGCAGTTGGGGTTACTGGAGGTCAAACTGCCCCAGAATTCTGCTCCTGGGGTTACTAGAGGTCATTGATCAGCAGTTGGGGTTACTGGAGGTCAAACTGCCCCAGAATTCTGCTCCTGGGGTTACTAGAGGTCATTGATCAGCAGTTGGGGTTACTGGAGGTCATGGATCAGCAGTTGGGGTTACTGGAGGTCAAACTGCCCCAGAATTCTGCTCCTGGGGTTACTAGAGGTCATTGATCAGCAGTTCTGGTTACCAGAGGTCATTGATCAGCAGTTGGGGTTACTGGAGGTCAAACTGCCCCAGAATTCTGCTCCTGGGGTTACTAGAGGTCATCGATCAGCAGTTGGGGTTACTGGAGGTCAAACTGCCCCAGAATTCTGCTCCTGGGGTTACTAGAGGTCATGGATCAGCAGTTGGGGTTACTGGAGGTCAAACTGCCCCAGAATTCTGCTCCTGGGGTTACTACAGGTCATGGAGCAGCAGTTGGGGTTACTGGAGGTCAAACTGCCCCAGAATTCTGCTCCTGGGGTTACTAGAGGTCATCAATCAGCAGTTGGGGTTTCTGGAGGTCATTGATCAGCAGTTGGGGTTACTGGAGGTCAAACTGCCCCAGAATTCTGCTCCTGGGGTTACTAGAGGTCATTGATCAGCAGTTGGGGTTACTGGAGGTCAAACTGCCCCAGAATTCTGCTCCTGGGGTTACTAGAGGTCATCGATCAGCAGTTCTGGTTACTAGAGGTCACTGATCAGCAGTTGGGGTTACTGGAGGTCAAACTGCCCCAGAATTCTGCTCCTGGGGTTACTAGAGGTCATGTATCAGCAGTTGGGGTTACTGGAGGTCAAACTGCCCCAAAATTCTGCTCCTGGGGTTACTAGAGGTCATGGATCAGCAGTTGGGGTTACTGGAGGTCAAACTGCCCCAGAATTCTGCCTCTGGGGTTACTAGAGGTCATGGATCAGCAGTTGGGGTTACTGGAGGTCAAACTGCCCCAGAATTCTGCTCCTGGGGTTACTAGAGGTCATCAATCAGCAGTTGGGGTTACTGGAGGTCAAACTGCCCCAGAATTCTGCTCCTGGGGTTACTAGAGGGCATTGATCAGCAGTTGGGGTTACTGGAGCTCAAACTGCCCCAGAATTCTGCTCCTGGGGTTACTAGAGGTCATCGATCAGCAGTTGGGGTTACTGGAGGTCAAACTGCCCCAGAATTCTGCTCCTGGGGTTACTAGAGGTCATGGAGCAGCAGTTGGGGTTACTGGAGGTCAAACTGCCCCAGAATTCTGCTCCTGGGGTTACTAGAGGTCATCAATCAGCAGTTGGGGTTACTAGAGGTCATGGATCAGCAGTTGGGGTTACTGGAGGTCAAACTGCCCCAGAATTCTGCTCCTGGGGTTACTAGAGGTCATTGATCAGCAGTTGGGGTTACTAGAGGTCATTGATCAGCAGTTGGGGTTACTGGAGGTCAAACTGCCCCAGAATTCTGCTCCTGGGGTTACTAGAGGTCATCAATCAGCAGTTGGGGTTACTAGAGGTCATGGATCAGCAGTTGGGGTTACTGGAGGTCAAACTGCCCCAGAATTCTGCTCCTGGGGTTACTAGAGGTCATTGATCAGCAGTTCTGGTTACTAGAGGTCATTGATCAGAAGTTGGGGTTACTGGAGGTCAAACTGCCCCAGAATTCTGCTCCTGGGGTTACTAGAGGTCATTGATCAGCAGTTGGGGTTACTGAAGGTCAAACTGCCCCAGAATTCTGCTCCTGGGGTTACTAGAGGTCATGGAGCAGCAGTTGGGGTTACTGGAGGTCAAACTGCCCCAGAATTCTGCTCCTGGTGTTACTAGAGGTCATGGAGCAGCAGTTGGGGTTACTGGAGGTCAATCTGCCCCAGAATTCTGCTCCTGGGGTTACTAGAGGTCATTGATCAGCAGTTGGGGTTACTGGAGGTCATGGATCAGCAGTTGGGGTTACTGGAGGTCAAACTGCTTCAGAATTCTGCTCCTGGGGTTACTAGAGGTCATTGATCAGCAGTTCTGGTTACCAGAGGTCATTGATCAGCAGTTGGGGTTACTGGAGGTCAAACTGCCCCAGAATTCTGCTCCTGGGGTTACTAGAGGTCATCGATCAGCAGTTGGGGTTACTGGAGGTCAAACTGCCCTAGAATTCTGCTCCTGGGGTTACTAGAGGTCATGGAGCAGCAGTTGGGGTTACTGGAGTTCAAACTGCCCCAGAATTCTGCTCCTGGGGTTACTACAGGTCATGGAGCAGCAGTTGGGGTTACTGGAGGTCAAACTGCCCCAGAATTCTGCTCCTGGGGTTACTAGAGGGCATTGATCAGCAGTTGGGGTTACTAGAGGTCATCGATCAGCAGTTGGGGTTACTGGAGCTCAAACTGCCCCAGTATTCTGCTCCTGGGGTTACTAGAGGTCATTGATCAGCAGTTGGGGTTACTGGAGGTCAAACTGCCCCAGAATTCTGCTCCTGGGGTTACTAGAGGTCATCAATCAGCAGTTGGGGTTACTAGAGGTCATTAATCAGCAGTTGGGGTTACTGGAGGTCAAACTGCCCCAGAATTCTGCTCCTGGGGTTACTAGAGGGCATTGATCAGCAGTTGGGGTTACTGGAGCTCAAACTGCCCCAGAATTCTGCTCCTGGGGTTACTAGAGGTCATTGATCAGCAGTTGGGGTTACTGGAGGTCAAACTGCCCCAGAATTCTGCTCCTGGGGTTACTAGAGGTCATCGATCAGCAGTTGGGGTTACTAGAGGTCATCAATCAGCCGTTGGGGTTACTGAAGGTCAAACTGCCCCAGAATTCTGCTCCTGGGGTTACTAGAGTTCATGGAGCAGCAGTTGGGGTTACTGGAGGTCAAACTGCCCCAGAATTCTGCTCCTGGGGTTACTAGAGGTCATGGAGCAGCAGTTCTGGTTACTAGAGGTCTTTGATCAGCAGTTGGGGTTACTGGAGGTCAAACTCCCCCAGAATTCTGCTCCTGGGGTTACTAGAGGTCATTGATCAGCAGTTGGGGTTACTGGAGGTCATGGATCAGCAGTTGGGGTTACTGGAGGTCAAACTGCCCCAGAATTCTGCTCCTGGTGTTACTAGAGGTCATGGAGCAGCAGTTGGGGTTACTGGAGGTCAAACTGCCCCAGAATTCTGCTCCTGGGGTTACTAGAGGTCATTGATCAGCAGTTCTGGTTACTAGAGGTCATTGATCAGGAGTTGGGGTTACTGGATGTCAAACTGCCCCAGAATTCTGCTCCTGGGGTTACTAGAGGTCATTGATCAGCAGTTGGGGTTACTGAAGGTCAAACTGCCCCAGAATTCTGCTCCTGGGGTTACTAGAGGTCATTGATCAGCAGTTGGGGTTACTGGAGGTCAAACTGCCCCAGAATTCTGCTCCTGGGGTTACTAGAGGTCATTGATCAGCAGTTGGGGTTACTAGAGGTCATTGATCAGCAGTTGGGGTTACTGGAGGTCAAACTGCCCCAGAATTCTGCTCCTGGGGTTACTAGAGGTCATCGATCAGCAGTTGGGGTTACTGGAGGTCAAACTGCCCTAGAATTCTGCTCCTGGGGTTACTAGAGGTCATGGATCAGCAGTTGGGGTTACTGGAGGTCAAACTGCCCCAGAATTCTGCTCCTGGGGTTACTAGAGGTCATCAATCAGCAGTTGGGGTTACTGGAGGTCAAACTGCCCCAGAATTCTGCCTCTGGGGTTACTAGAGGTCATTGATCAGCAGTTGGGGTTACTGGAGGTCAAACTGCCCCAGAATTCTGCTCCTGGGGTTACTAGAGGTCATCAATCAGCAGTTGGGGTTACTAGAGGTCATCGATCAGCAGTTGGGGTTACTGGAGCTCAAACTGCCCCAGTATTCTGCTCCTGGGGTTACTAGAGGTCATTGATCAGCAGTTGGGGTTACTGGAGGTCAAACTGCCCCAGAATTCTGCTCCTGGTGTTACTAGAGGTCATGGAGCAGCAGTTGGGGTTACTGGAGGTCAAACTGCCCCAGAATTCTGCTCCTGGGGTTACTAGAGGGCATTGATCAGCAGTTGGGGTTACTGGAGCTCAAACTGCCCCAGAATTCTGCTCCTGGGGTTACTAGAGGTCACTGATCAGCAGTTGGGGTTACTGGAGGTCAAACTGCCCCAGAATTCTGCTCCTGGGGTTACTGGAGGTCATTGATCAGCACTTGGGGTTACTAGAGGTCATTGATCAGCAGTTGGGGTTACTGGAGGTCAAACTGCCCCAGAATTCTGCTCCTGGGGTTACTAGAGGTCATTGATCAGCAGTTGGGGTTACTGGAGGTCATGGATCAGCAGTTGGGGTTACTGGAGGTCAAACTGCTTCAGAATTCTGCTCCTGGGGTTACTAGAGGTCATTGATCAGCAGCTGGGGTTACTAGAGGTCATTGATCAGCAGTTGGGGTTACTGGAGGTCAAACTGCCCCAGAATTCTGCTCCTGGGCTTACTAGAGGTCATCAATCAGCAGTTGGGGTTACTAGAGGTCATCGATCAGCAGTTGGGGTTACTGGAGGTCAAACTGCCCCAGAATTCTGCTCCTGGGGTTACTAGAGGTCATGGAGCAGCAGTTGGGGTTACTGGAGGTCAAACTGCCCCAGAATTCTGCTCCTGGGGTTACTAGAGGTCATTGATCAGCAGTTGGGGTTACTGGAGGTCATGGATCAGCAGTTGGGGTTACTGGAGGTCAAACTGCTTCAGAATTCTGCTCCTGGGGTTACTAGAGGTCATTGATCAGCAGTTCTGGTTACCAGAGGTCATTGATCAGCAGTTGGGGTTACTGGAGGTCAAACTGCCCCAGAATTCTGCTCCTGGGGTTACTACAGGTCATGGAGCAGCAGTTGGGGTTACTGGAGGTCAAACTGCCCCAGAATTCTGCTCCTGGGGTTACTACAGGTCATGGAGCAGCAGTTGGGGTTACTGGAGGTCAAACTGCCCCAGAATTCTGCTCCTGGGGTTACTAGAGGTCATCAATCAGCAGTTGGGGTTTCTGGAGGTCATTGATCAGCAGTTGGGGTTACTGGAGCTCAAACTGCCCCAGTATTCTGCTCCTGGGGTTACTAGAGGTCATTGATCAGCAGTTGGGGTTACTGGAGGTCAAACTGCCCCAGAATTCTGCTCCTGGGGTTACTAGAGGTCATCGATCAGCAGTTCTGGTTACTAGAGGTCATTGATCAGCAGTTGGGGTTACTGGAGGTCAAACTGCCCCAGAATTCTGCTCCTGGGGTTACTAGAGGTCATTGATCAGCACTTGGGGTTACTAGAGGTCATTGATCAGAAGTTGGGGTTACTGGAGGTCAAACTTCCCCAGAATTCTGCTCCTGGGGTTACTAGAGGTCATGGAGCAGCAGTTGGGGTTACTGGAGGTCAAACTGCCCCAGAATTCTGCTCCTGGGGTTACTAGAGGTCATGGAGCAGCAGTTCTGGTTACTAGAGGTCTTTGATCAGCAGTTGGGGTTACTGGAGGTCAAACTCCCCCAGAATTCTGCTCCTGGGGTTACTAGAGGTCATTGATCAGCAGTTCTGGTTACTAGAGGTCATGGAGCAGCAGTTGGGGTTACTGGAGGTCAAACTGCCCCAGAATTCTGCTCCTGGGGTTACTAGAGTTCATTGATCAGCAGTTGGGGTTACTGAAGGTCAAACTGCCCCAGAATTCTGCTCCTGGGGTTACCAGAGGTCATCAACGGAGCAGCAGTTGGGGTTACTGGAGGTCAAACTGCCCCAGAATTCTGCTCCTGGGGTTACTAGAGGTCATGGAGCAGCAGTTGGGGTTACTGGAGGTCAAACTGCCCCAGAATTCTGCTCCTGGGGTTACTAGAGGTCATTGATCAGCAGTTGGGGTTACTGGAGGTCATGGATCAGCAGTTGGGGTTACTGGAGGTCAAACTGCTTCAGAATTCTGCTCCTGGGGTTACTAGAGGTCATTGATCAGCAGTTCTGGTTACCAGAGGTCATTGATCAGCAGTTGGGGTTACTGGAGGTCAAACTGCCCCAGAATTCTGCTCCTGGGGTTACTAGAGGTCATCGATCAGCAGTTGGGGTTACTGGAGGTCAAACTGCCCTAGAATTCTGCTCCTGGGGTTACTAGAGGTCATGGAGCAGCAGTTGGGGTTACTGGAGGTCAAACTGCCCCAGAATTCTGCTCCTGGGGTTACTACAGGTCATTGATCAGCAGTTGGGGTTACTGGAGGTCAAACTTCCCCAGAATTCTGCTCCTGGGGTTACTAGAGGTCATCGATCAGCAGTTGGGGTTACTGGAGGTCAAACTGCCCCAGAATTGTGCTCCTGGGGTTACTAGAGGTCATCAATCAGCAGTTGGGGTTACTAGAGGTCATCGATCAGCAGTTGGGGTTACTGGAGGTCAAACTGCCCCAGAATTCTGCTCCTGGGGTTACTAGAGGTCATGGAGCAGCAGTTGGGGTTACTGGAGGTCAAACTGCCCCAGAATTCTGCTCCTGGGGTTACTAGAGGTCATGGAGCAGCAGTTGGGGTTTCTGGAGGTCAAACTGCCCCAGAATTCTGCTCCTGGGGTTACTAGAGGTCATCAATCAGCAGTTGGGGTTACTAGAGGTCATGGATCAGCAGTTGGGGTTACTGGAGGTCAAACTGCCCCAGAATTCTGCTCCTGGGGTTACTAGAGGTCATCAATCAGCAGTTGGGGTTACTGGAGCTCAAACTGCCCCAGAATTCTGCTCCTGGGGTTACTAGAGGTCATGGAGCAGCAGTTGGGGTTACTGGAGGTCAAACTGCCCCAGAATTCTGCTCCTGGGGTTACTAGAGGTCATTGATCAGCACTTGGGGTTACTAGAGGTCATTGATCAGCAGTTGGGGTTACTGGAGGTCAAAGTGCCCCAGAATTGTGCTCCTGGGGTTACTAGAGGTCATTAATCAGCAGTTGGGGTTACTGGAGGTCATCAATCAGCAGTTGGGGTTACTGGAGGTCAAACTGCCCCAGAATTCTGCTCCTGGGGTTACTAGAGGTCATTGATCAGCAGTTGGGGTTACTGGAGGTCAAACTGCCCCAGAATTCTGCTCCTGGGGTTACTAGAGGTCATGGAGCAGCATTTGGGGTTACTGGAGGTCAAACTTCCCCAGAATTCTGCTCCTGGTGTTACTAGAGGTCATGGAGCAGCAGCTGGGGTTACTGGTGGTCATTGATCAGCAGTTGGGGTTACTGGAGGTCAAACTGCCCCAGAATTCTGCTCCTGGGGTTACTAGAGGTCATGGAGCAGCAGTTGGGGTTACTGGAGGTCAAACTGCCCCAGAATTCTGCTCCTGGGGTTACTAGAGGTCATTGATAAGCAGTTGGGGTTACTGGAGGTCAAACTGCCACAGAATTCTGCTCCTGGGGTTACTAGAGGTCATGGAGCAGCAGTTGGGGTTACTGGAGGTCAAACTGCCCCAGAATTCTGCTCCTGGGGTTACTAGAGGTCATCAATCAGCAGTTGGGGTTACTAGAGGTCATTGATCAGCACTTGGGGTCACTGGAGGTCAAACTGCCCCAGAATTCTGCTCCTGGGGTTACTAGAGGTCATCAATCAGCAGTTTGGGTTACTGGAGGTCAAACTGCCCCAGAATTCTGCTCCTGGGTTTACTAGAGGTCATTGATCAGCAGTTGGGGTTACTAGAGGTCATTGATCAGCAGTTGGGGTTACTGGACGTCAAACTGCCCCAAAATTCTTC
>BSDF01000161.1:0-32293 GCA_027925045.1 Hypotaenidia okinawae
CCTCTCTATGTCGCATGAGGATGTTTCCTCCGAAGAACAAAGCCCTGAGGCCCAGGGTCAAAGGGGCTGCTTGTAGCTGCCTGTCCTCATTTCAGTCAGGATAGAGTTAACTTCATCTGTAGCAGCTGGTGGGATGCTGTGTTTGGGAGTTAAAATGAAAGCAGCGCTGATAACACCCTGATGTTCTTAGTTGCAGTCAGTCAAGGACTTTCTCAGCTTCTTCTATTTCTCTATTCTTGATAAAGGAGGGGCGAAGCCAGGAGAGGTGACCCAGATGGGCCAAAGAGAGTATTCCATTCCAATTACGTCCTGCCTAGATATAACAAGGGGATTATGGGAGGAAGAAGAGGGGCGATCTCGGGACGCGTGCTTCTTGGGGGGACGGTCGGGTTCCGGGACAGCTCTCGGTGGTACGGCCTGAGTTCTGTGGGTCGGGGAGAAACTGCATTGGGGATCAAGAGTTTCATATTGTTTTGCTCTAAAGTCCTGTTAGCATTGTTTTATTTTATCTTTCTGTTCTCTTAGTAAACTCTCCTTATCCCAACCCACGGGTCTCTTAGTTTCTTGGTTTTGGAGTTATTTGCCTTTCTTTTTCCCTTCCCTTGTTTCCCCCCTTTTTCCCTCTTCCCCTGCTCTTTTACTTAAAGAAGCAGGCAGCTGCGTGGATCTCAGCCCACAGCCGGGGTGAAACCACGACAGGAAATAGGGTATTTTGGGAGAAACTTGAGGATTTTGTGGGAAGATACAAGGATTTGGGGGAATTCCTGGTTCCTCGTCATGGAGAATGTTCCGGAGTGATCGGAGATGAAGCTGGATGAAATTCTGAAGGTTTTGGGGTTTGTGCTTGGAACGAGACCTGGATCTTTGTGCCAGGGCACCAGGGAGATGCTGGGAGGTGGGGACATGGCGATGGGGTGGTGACCACCACCACCACCACCACCTGTGGCGCAGCAGTAGGTGTCCGTGTCATCGTCCTTCCCTGATGATGCGTATCGGGCGTCACAACCATCTCCAGCCCCTTCCCGGGAATCCCCAACGCCCCGGGGTCTCTGATGGTTGGATCAAGAGTGGAACCAGTTGACCCATCTCTTGGGCACTGGCCTCCAGCACTGACCAGTTCCCTCCAACCTCAGCCCTTTTCACCCCAACCCTCAGCTGGTCACCCCAATTCTCGGCCCTTGGAGCACTGTCTCCCCTGGGTGTGCTGTTCTGCCCCCAGCTCAGGCTGCTTCAGGCTCCACATGGCCAATGGCCAAGGGCTGCGCAAAGGGCTGAGGGGATTGGTGGGCACCACAGGCAGGTGCTGAACAACCGTGGCAAGAGTTGGGCTGGAAACACTGAACGATGGTTCCAAAACTGTTGATAATGGGCCAAACTGGTTCTGCAGGGAGGGGGGGACACGGGGATGGGGTCGGGACCACCAGGACCAGTACTAGCACTACCAAAAACACCACCACCACTAGTTCTGGCACAGTAGTAGGTGGCTGTGTCACCGTCCCTGAGGCTGTTCATCTGCAGCATCACCGTGCTCTGGGAGTTGTCCCTGGAGATGCTGAACCGGCCCTGGACTGATGAAGAATAGTATGCCTTACTACCACTACTACTAATCTCTGCGATGTATTCCAGCCCCTTCCCGGGCACTTGGCGAACCCAGCACATGTTGTAGCTGCTGAAGGTGAAGCCAGAGGCCTTGCAGAGGAGGCGCAGGGACCCCCCGGGGTCTGGAGGCCCCTCCGGACTCCACCAGCGTCACGGCCGCCCGCAGCCCTGGGGAAGGAGGAAGGACACCAGGGAGTCGCCCGCTCCCACCACCATCATCATCATCATCATCTCCATGGCCACGTCCTCAGCACCCCCTGGTTACCTGGGAGGGCGACGAGGAAGAGGAGGATGGGGGAGGCCCAGCGGGTGCCCATGGTGATGGGTGGTGGGTTTGGGGAGGGGGGTGATGGTGCGATGATGGGGTTGGGGGCTTCTTACAGGGCAGAGAGGTGGGGGGTGATTTGCATAATGAGGCAGGGAGGGGGGACAGTGGGCTCATTACCTCCCCCTGGGCATCCGATCACTAAGGAGCTGTTGCAGTTCTGAGGAGCTGTGCTGCTGAGATGGCTTCTGCAAGCAGCAGCCACAGCTCTCTGCAGGCCCCAGGCAGGAAACAGCGGCCAATTCAAGGCCAGAGTTGCTGCTGAGCAGGGCCCAGCCAATGGGAGATGGTCACAGCGCCTCTGGGAATCACAGAGAGGAGAGAAAAGACTGCTGGCAGGGGCACTTTGCCAGCGGAAAAGGGAGTGAAGAGAGGTAACAGGCTGTGCAGACACCAAGGGCAGGCCCAAGGAGATGGGGTGGGCAGGGGAAGAATGAGGCCAGAAAGAGAGATTCCCTTGCAGCTCGTGGTGAAGCCCATGGTGGAGCGGGTGTCCCCTCACAGCCCATGGATGAGGACGGGGAGCAGAGACATCTACGGCCTGTGAAGAGATTGGTCCAGGCCTCAGCAGGTTTGCCAGGGGACTTGTGACTTTTGCCAGGGGACTTGTGAATTTTGCCAGGGGAGCCCAGGGGGCTCAAATGTCGAAATCATATGGAAAGAAGTCCTGCTGAGAGGCCGGTGGTGAGGAGGTGACTCCCCAATGGAGAGGACTCACGCTGCAGAAGTTCGTGGATACGATTTCTGGAGTGGGTGGGACCCCACGGCGCTGTAAGGGAAGAGTGTGTGTGTGTGTGTGTGTGTGTGTGTGTGTGTGTGTGTGTGTAATGCCCCCCCAGCTGAGACAGAAGACAGCTCGGGCGAAATGGACTGAACCCCCCGCCTCCCCATTCCCTGCCCCTCCTGGTGCTGCGACGGGAGGGAAGAAGGGAGTAAAATCATGATTAAAGCTCAGGGTGCAAAGAGGGGAGGGGTGGGGGGAAGCAGAAGTGTTGAGAGCTGGGGAAGGAAAGCAACTGGTACCGCCGGAACCTCACTGCCCATTCCCTGCCCCTCCTGGTGCTGTGATGGGAGGGAAGAAGGGAGTAAAATCGTGAATGAAGTTTGAGTTTGCTGAGAAGGGGAGGGGTGGGGGAAGGCGCTTTAAGACCTGGCTGCTTCTTACTTAGTTGGAATAAATCACTTTTCTTTCCTTTATTCTGTGCAGAGTCTGTTTTGCCCATTGCACTAACTGGAGAGTGATCCCTCTGGCCTTATCTCATGGCCTGAGCCCCCAAAAACATCTCTTCTCCCCTTTTCGGCTGTAGGGGGGAGTGAGCGAGCAGCTTGGTGGGCATTTGGCTTCTAGCCAGGGCCAAAACCACCACAATTGCCTTTGCCTACCAGCCAACATGGCCTCCAATTACCTGTTCTAACGAGTCCCTGGGGAGGCTCAGCCAGCAATGGCTCTCAGGGGGCTCATTAATACTTCAGGGTACTTTGCCTTCTACTTCTGACATGGAGTTCTTTGTGTCATTTCCTCTCAGTGCCTGAGCTTCAAGGACTCAGCCCCAAATGCACCCCAGGGATCATTAAAAATAAAAACCAAGCCCTAACGAGCTCTGTCTCTTTGTGTAATTATCTTCAAGTCTTCAAGAGATGGACAGAGCATTGAAGCGGTTTCAAAGGGAGCTCATAGTAAAACTGATTTATTTTTAAGGGTGTAGGTTATGATTCTCACTTTAGAGGAGAGGTGATAACCTCTGACTGAGATTGATCCAGGGTGTCTCCTAAGGAGGTCTGGCCTGGTCTGAAAAGGGTCCCTTGAGGCAGTGGGGACAACCCTGCTGCACATCTCCACACACCCACCATGACTCTCACCAGCCAACTGGGACTTGCATCCCTTGTCCTTACATCAGGTGTCTCTGCTGCACTCCACAGTGGGGTGTTACAGCCCCTCTGTACCAGCTCCCCTGCTTTCCTTAGACAACTGGCTGCACACAGGCAGCAGAGAGGGAGTCAGTTCCCCAACAACAGAAGAAACCTGACAAGCTTCAGCATTAACTGAAACACTCCTCACTCTGTGCCAAGTGCAATCTGCACCAATGAGCTTCACCTTCCACAGAGCTTAACCATGTGAGAAATGTTCCAGTGAGGAAGGAGACTATGGAATCACTGCAACTCAAGAGCTGGCTAAGGACAGAATGAGTCAGAGAACTGCCAGGAAGGCAAGGGTTTAACTCCCTGAAACTCAGAGCAGCAGCTGGAGGGTTGAGAGGTGTCTGAATGGTCCAAGGGGAAGGGAAATGTAGAGAGCAATCATGAGTGCTGGTGTGCAGATCCACTGCCAAGGGGTGATTTCAGACTCAGGCATAGAATCTCCTGAGTTGGAAGGGACCCATAAGGATCATCAAGTCCACCTCCTGGCTCCTCACAGGGCCAGCCAAGTCAGAGCACAGGACTGAGCTCATCATCCAAAGGCTTCCTGAACTTGGCCAAGCTCAGGGCTGTGACCACTGCCCCGGGGAGCCTGTTCCAGGGCCTGACCACCCTCTCAGTGAAGAAGCTCTCCCTAATAGCCAACCTAACCCTCCCCTATCACAGCTTCATGCTGTTCCCTCAGGTTCTATCACTGGCCAGCAAAGAGAGATCAGTGCCTGCCCCTTCGCTCCCCCTCCTCAGGGGTTGTTCCTCCTGGCTGCCTGGGCACACTGCTGGCTCGTGTTTAACTTGCAGTCAACCAAGACCCCCAAATGCCTCCACCGTCCGACCCCCCAGTCTGTATGAGCAGCCAGGGCTGCCCCTTCCCAGGTGCAGGGTCTGGTGCTGCCCTTGTTAAACTTCATGGTGTTGGGGACTGCCCAGCTCTCGGATCTGTCCAGGTCTCTGCAAGGCTTCTCCACCCTCAACACACTCAACAGCTCCTCCCAATTTGATGTCATACCCAAATTGACTGCAGACACCCTCTAGCCCAGTTGTCTGGTCGTTTATGGAAACATGAAAAAGAATCAGAGAATCACCAGGTTGGAAAAGACCTCTAAGATCAAGTCCAACTGTTCCTGTCCTGTGCTAAACGGTATCTCCAAGTCCATCATGTGTCCTTTCTTTAAACACACCCAGGGTCAGGGGCTCAACCCCCTCCCTGGGCAGCCTGTGCCAGGCCCTGACAACTCTTTCAGTAACAAAGTTTTCCCTGCCCTGGCACAGGTTGAGGCCATTTCCCCTTGTCCCATCTCCTTTTACTTGGCTGAAGAAACCATCGCCCACCTCTCTGCACCCTCCTGAAGGTAGTTGTAGGCAGTGAAAAGGTCTCCCCTCAGCCTCTTCTTCTCCAGGCTGAACACCCCCAGCTGCCTCAGCCGCTCCTCAGAGGATTTGCCCTCCAGCCCCTTCCTCAGCCTGGTTGTCCTTCTCTGGACTAGCTTGAGGACCATCCAGTCATCAGTTTCCACATGGCATCCTTCAGCTCCTGGTTCCTCATGCTGTAGATGAGGGGGTTCACTGCTGGTGGAACTACTGAGTAAAGAAATGCCAATAGCAGGTCCAGAAGTAGGGAGGAGATGGAGGGGGTCTTCAGGTGGGAAAACATGACAGTGCTGAGAAACAGGGAGACCACAGCCAGGTGAGGGAGGCAGGTGGAAAAGGCTTTGTGCCGTCCCTGCTGCGAGGGGATCCTCAGCACAGCCCTGAAGATCTGCACATAGGACACCACAATGAACACAAAACACCCAAAAGCTAAACAGGCACTGAACACAAGGAAGCCAAATTCCCTGAGGTAGGAAACTGAGCAGGAGAGCTTGAGGATCGGGGGGATTTCACAGAAGAACTGGTCAACAGCATTGCCATGGCAGAGGGGCAGTGAGAATGTACTGGCTGTGTGCAGCACAGCATGGAGAAACCCACTGGCCCAGGCAGCTGCTGCCATGTGGACACAAGCTCTGCTGCCCAGGAGGGTCCCGTAGTGCAGGGGGTGGCAGATGGCAACGTAGCGGTCGTAGGACATGACAGTGAGGAGACAGAACTCTGTTGAGAACAAAAGGAGAAGGAAAGAGACTTGAGCCACACACCCTGTGTAGGAAATGGCCCTGGTGTCCCACAGGGAATTGGCCATGGATTTGGGAACAGCGGTGGAGATGCAGCCAAGGTCAGTAACAGCGAGGTTGAGGAGGAAGAAGTACATGGGGGTGTGGAGGCGGTGGTCACAGGCTATGGTGATGATGATGAGGCCATTGCCCAGCAGAGCAGCCAGGTAGATGCCCAGGAAGAGGCAGAAGTGCAGGAGCTGCAGCTCCCGTGTGTCTGCAAAGGGCAGGAGGAGGAACTGGCTGATGGAGCTGCTGCTGTTGGACATCTGCTGCTGTCCAGTGTGGAGACCTGTCCAGGGAGGAAAAGGCACAGTGAGAAATTAGGGAAATTTCTTTGAAGACAATTTCTTCTCCTACTTAGGCAATGCCCTCAGAATGACTCTGAATTCAGGAGGACTTTTGGCAGGTCCCTTTTGGGAGGTCTGCTTTGTGCTGGCTTGAGCGTGCCACTGCTGGGAGGAGGGAAGTTCTACGGATGGGGGTCCTGAGGTGAGGGTCAGCTCAGTGCCAGCCCTACCAGTGGACATGCCCAGAGCCCCAGGTAACTGGGGGACAAAGGCTGCAGGGACAAGAGGGGAAACAGGGAGAAATGCCCCAGCCAAGGCTGGAAGGACAGGGACAGACAGACAGGCACTCAGGGGTTTCTCCTCCCTGGGGGTTGGGCTGCCAAGGAGAAGACTCATCCTGAAACCCTGGAACTCTGGGTGCAGAGTCTGTGCTGGGTGGCAGAAACCAGGGGCTCACTGCGGGAAAGGGTCTGCACTGTGGGGATGTCAGGGAGGTGCCAGATCCCCACTGCCAGGGCATTGCTGGGAGCAGCTCCTTCTCCCTCCCTGACAAGGTCTCTGCTGCCTGGAGCTGTCCCTGCAGCTGCTGCTCTTTGCCCATGTCCCCTCCTGCTCTGTGCTCACAGACCTCATCCCACCTGCCCTGTGCTCAGCTCTGCTCTGCAGACCCCTCCTGGCACCAGGGCACTGCCCAGGGAACCTCTGTGTGTGCAGGGCTCAGGAGATGCTCTGACATCTTCATGACAATCAAGGTTTCACTGCATATTCTCAAGGGGAGAAATCAATTCTCATCTCCCACAGTCAGCACAGCCACAGGAGAGGAGAAGTCAAAGCAAAGACTCTGCCTGGCAGGAAAATGCTTCCTTGATGTTGTTCTTCAAAGTCCCTTTGGAGTTTCTCCAGGATCAGCTGGAGCTGGGAGCAAAGCTGACCCAGGCAGCACTTGCTGGTCCTAGAGAGAACCTGTCCTCCTGACAGAGCCCACACACTGTCCCATGTCCCAGCTTCAGCAGATCCCTCCAGGAACAGAACCTGCATTGCCCTGCACCCACAGACATACCAGGGAGAGGCTGTGGAGATTTCTCCTCCTGTGAGCTCTCAGCAGCCATCAGCTCTCTCAGCCTCACAGGTCTGACCCGGGTGGCAGCAGGCAGTGTCCCCAGCCCTGTGTGCTTGGCAGAGGAGCTGCTCCTGCCCACAGCTGTCTCTCTGCAGTGCTGCTGGGTTGCCATGAGCTCCCTCAATGTCTGAAGTCCAGCCCAGCTCAGCAGGAGACCAGTTCTTCTAGGCTCCCCCCTGGTGTCCCAGGGCACATGGGGATCACTCTGGGATCTCATCTCTGACATTCCCAGGATCTCCCTGCCCAGGGGCTGGGGGTCAGCGCTGGGCATTGCTGCTTCATCAGCCCAAGCCAGGGTGTCCTCAGCATCAGAGCTGCCTGCGCTCTGCCTGTGTGTGTGCTCATGGCCTCCAGTTGGCTGCTCTAAGGAGCCCATGGGGAGGCTGTGTCAGCAATGGCTCCCAGTGGGGCCTGTTACTGCTTCAAGGCACTTTGGGCATCACTCCTGACTTCACTTCTGCAGAGGTTTCTTCACTCTCCTCTTGGTATCTGAGGTCTGTGGACTCAGAAGAAAACACACCTTGGGGCTCATTAACACCCAGAAAGCCCTGATAGCACGTCTATTGAAGTCATTTTAATTAAAACCCACAAAGTTTCTATAACTAATTGGATTTGTTTAGGTATTTAATGAGGAAGATTTCAATGGCAATCAATCAACTAATTAACTAATTAATTCACTTTTCCCCACACTTCATTCCCTGGAAAACTAATTAATTAAATCAAACCAAAAAATTGGGTGTGCTTGTCAGCGATGCGATACGCATGGGAGATGTTGCTAAAGGAGCCACCTCCACCTCTCTCCAGCAACACCTCATTATGCAAATCTCCACCACCCCTCAGCCCTATAAGAACACCCTGACCCCATTGTGGTGCCATCACCCCCTCCCCAAACCCACCACCCATCCCCATGGGCACCCACTGGGCCTCCCCCATCCTCCTCTTCCTCGTCGCCCTCCCAGGTAACGAGGCGGTGGTGAGGACGTGGTGATGGAGATGATGATGATGATGACAATGCTGCTGGTGGTGGGAGCGGGCGACTCCCTGGTGTCCTTCCTCCTTCCCCAGGGCTGCGGGCGGCCGTGACGCTGGTGGAGTCCGGAGGGGCCTCCAGACCCCCGGGGGGTCCCTGCGCCTCCTCTGCAAGGCCTCTGGCTTCGACTTCAGCAGCTTTGCCATGGGATGGGTGCACCAGGCACCAAAGAGATGAGCGGGTCGCAAGTATTAGCAGCAGTGGTGGCAGCACATTCTACGCGCCGTCAGTCCAGGGCCGGTTCAGCATCTCCAGGGACAACTCCCAGAGCACGGTGACGCTGCAGATGAACAGCCTCAGGGACGGGGACACGGCCACCTACTACTGCGCCAAATCTGGTTATAGTGGTGGTGGTACGGGTCCTGGTGGCCCCGACCCCGTCTCTGTGTCCCCACATCTCTGGAGAAAAGTTTTGGCCCATTATTAGCACTTTTTGACCCATATTTGAGTATTTTAAGCTCAAATCTTGACCGGTTTCCTTTAAAAACTGCCTGTGGTGCCCACCAACCCCTTGAGACTTTGCCCAACCCTCAGCCCTTGGAGCGATTCCTCACCCATTTTACCATCCTCTCCCCTGCTCGGGCTGCTCCTGGCCAAGCACTGACCATGCTTGGCTTCATGTTGCCAATGGCCAAGGGTTGGGCAAAGGGCTCAGGGTGTTGGTGAGCACCACAAGCTGGTGCTTAAAAATATTTGGAAAGACTTTGGCTGAAATTACTCCAAGTTGGGTCAAAAAGATTTGATGATGTGTCAAAATAGTTCCCTGGGGTGGTGGGTCACGGTGGCAGGGTTGCCTAACAGCATAATCACCACCAGTACCGACACATTTGGCACAGTAGTAGGTGGCCGTGTCACCGTCCCTGAGGCTGTTCATCTGCAGCGTCACCGTGCTCTGGGAGTTGTCCCTGGAGATGCTGAACCGGCCCTTGACCGAGGACAAGTAGTCTGTGCCACCACCACTGTTAATAACTGTGACCCACTCAAGAGTCTTCCCGGGCGCCTGGCGTACCCAGCTCATCCAGGTGCTGCTGAGGGTGCAGCCAGAGGCCTTGCAGAAGAGGCACAGGGACCCCCGGGGGTCTGGAGGCCCCTCCAGACTCCACCAGCGTCACGGCCACCCGCAGCCCTGGGGAAGGAGGAAGGACACCAGGGAGTCGCCCGCTCCCACCAGCACCACGCACGTCTGTGTCCTCGTCCTTCAAGGGGTGCAAGTCTGGGCTGAGCCCAGGGATCAAGGTTTGGAGTGATCGGTTGGGGCTTGGGGAAACAGTCAGAGGACCTGGACTTGACCATTCCACCCCAACCCGCAACTGCTCGCCCCATCTCTCAGCCCTTGGAGCAGCGTATTGACCCATCTCTTTGGACCTCACCCAGCTGTGCCCCAACCCTGCTGAGTTTCCACCCTGGAGCCACCCAGACCCTTCCTGGGCCCTGACTCCCCAAGACCGAGATTAGTTCACCATAAGGGGTGAGGATGTGGACATGGAGGGTGATGGTGGGAGCGGGAGACTCCCTGGTGTCCTTCCTCCTTCCCCAGGGCTGCGGGCGGCCGAGACGCTGGTGGAGTCCGGAGGGGCCTCCAGACCCCCGGGGGGTCCCTGCGCCTCCTCTGCAAGGCCTCTGGCTTCACCTTCAGCAAATTCAGAGTGGGATGGATGTGCCAGGTACCCGGGAAGGGGCTCGAATACATCGCAGAGATTAACAGCGATGGTGGTTACACCAACTACGCGCCGTCGGTCCAGGGCCGGTTCAGCATCTCCAGGGACAACTCCCAGAGCACGGTGACGCTGCAGATGAACAGCCTCAGGGAGGGTGACACGGCCACCTACTACTGCGCCAGAGATGCTGGAGGTGCTGGTGCTTATATTGGTGGTGATCCTGACCCCATCCCCATGTCCCCACCTCCCCTCAGGACAATTCTGGCCCCAGAACCAACTGGTTCCTCTCCATGAAGTGTTTCAGGCCTGTCCTGCTTCTGGCCAGCCCAGAGCTCACCTCCCCAAGCAGCCAGCACAGCTGAGCTGAGTCAGCCTGGGCTGTTCTCCACACCCCCTGACACCACTTCCCCGGGAAAGCAGCTGGTTGGGGAAGGCTGTGGGCTTTGTGCCTCCAGGACAGCCTGAGCCTGGTCGTGGGCTTGGGTCACTCCGTCCGTCCGTCCGTCCGTCCGTCCTTGCCGTCGGGCAGCACTCTGGAATCGTCGGGTCAGTCAGGAATGGGATGACCCTTGACCATGTTATTCCAGCTTAGACAAACTAGAGGGGAAGCAAAACCCAACAACTAAACTCCCTCTTCAACCCCAACTGACCCCAACAGGAGGGACATTCTCAGCCAGCTGCAGGAGAAGATGAGCAGTTCATTGCTGCTTAGAAACATCCAGTCCTCAGTTTCCACATGGCATCCAGCACAGCGTGGAGAAACCCACTGGCCCAGGCAGCTGCTGCCATGTGGACACAAGCTCTGCTGCCCAGGAGGGTCCCGTAGTGCAGGGGGTGGCAGATGGCAACGTAGCGGTCGTAGGACATGACTGTGAGGAGACAGAACTCTGCAATGATCAAAAATAAAAAGGAAAAGAGTTGAGCCACACACCCTGTGTAGGAAATGGCCCTGGTGTCCCACAGGGAATTGGCCATGGATTTGGGAACAGTGGTGGAGATGTAACCAGGGTCAGATTGAGGAGGAAGAAGTACATGGGGACAGTTGGGTTTTGGCCCCAACGTTGACAATTTAGGCCCCGACTTTGATGAGTTTTGGCCCAAATCTCAACTACTTTGGTTCAACCCCTGCCTGTGGTGCCCAGCAACCCCGTGAGCCCTTTCCCCAACCTTTGGCCATTGGCCTCCATCTTTCACTGTTTCCCTCCAACATCAGCACTATTCACCCCAACCCTCACCTGGTCACCCCAACCCTCGGCCCTTGGGGCACTGTCAGTAGCTCATCCCAGGCTTGCTCCCCCTGAGAGATGATGATGTGGATGAGGAAGGTGATGGTGGGACTGGGCGCCTCAAGGGGTCAAAAAAGTCAATGTTGGAGCTTGAAGTTGTTCTCCAGGGAGGTGGGGACATGGGGACGGGGTCGGGGCCACTAAGAGAACCACCACCAGGAAGACTTTTGGTGCAGTAGTAGGTGATCCAATACCCAGGGGGAGGTAACGAGCCCCCACCCCGCCGTCCCTGCCTCTTTATGCAAATCACCCTCCACCCTATAAGAACCCCACAACCCCACTGTGGCGCCATCACCCCATTACTGTTCCAAAAGTGCTGGTGGTTATTACCCTGGTGGCCCCGACCCCGTCCCCATGTCCCTGCCTCCCTGGAGAACAATTTCCAGCCCATTATCAAGTTTTTAACCATCTTTGTGTATTTTAGGCCCAAATCTCAACAAGTTTTCTTCAAAACCCGACTGTAGTGCCCACCAGCCCCTCGAGCCCTGTGCCCAACCCTTGGCCATTGGCCTCCAGCTCAACCCTCGGCCCTGGAGGCGACATCTCACCCGGCGTTGCCGTTCTCCCCGAGCTCGGGCTGCTCCAGCCCGAACACGGCGCCGTTGGCCAAAGGTTGAGTGGTTTTGGCCCAAAACTTGGTACTTTTTCTCCAACCCATCACCGTGTGGGCTGAAACTCTTGTTGGAGCAGAAACGGTCAGTGATTGGGCCAGGATTGTCCTGAGGGGAGGTGGGGACACGGGGACAGGGTCGGGGCCACCAGAATAAGCACCATGAGCACCAGCACTTTTGGTGCAGTAGTAGGTGGCCGTGTCCCCGTCCCTGAGGCTGTTCATCTGCAGCGTCACCGTGCTCTGGGAGTTGTCCCTGGAGATGCTGAACCGGCCCTGGACCGACGGCGCGTATCTTGTGGTGCTGCCATCACTGCTAATATATCCGATGTATTCCAGCCCCTTCCCGGGCTCCTGGCGTACCCAGGTCATCCAGGTGCTGCTGAGGGTGAAGCCAGAGGCCTTGCAGAGGAGGCGCAGGGACCCCCCGGGGTCTGGAAGCCCCTCCGGACTCCACCAGCGTCACGGCCGCCCGCAGCCCTGGGGAAGGAGGAAGGACACCAGGGAGTCGCCCGCTCCCATCACCAGCATCATCATCATCATCATCATCATCATCATCTCCATGGCCACATCCTCAGCACCCCCTGGTTACCTGGGAGGGCGACGAGGAAGAGGAGGATGGGGGAGGCCCAGCGGGTGCCCATGGTGATGGGTGGTGGGTTTGGGGAGGGGGGGATGGTGCCATGATGGGGTCAGGGGGTTCTTATAGGGCAGAGGTTTGGGGGGTGATTTGCATTATGAGGGAGCAGAGAGGATGGGGCCTCCTTAGGGACACCTCCTGTGTGTATCAGATCACTAACGAGCTCACCCACTTTGTTTGGTTTGACTTAATTAATTGGTTTTCCAGGGAATGAGGTGTGGAGGAAAATGAATTAATTAGTTAATTAATTGATTGATGGGATGGATATGGTCTCAGGTATCCAATCAAAACAAGGGTTTAGTTAATGAATTAGAAGGTCTCCAGGGAAGCCATGGCAGCTGTAGGGGTTAATTAATTTTTTATGGGGAGATGGTTGGCAGAATGTAATTAGGAAATCTGTTAATTAAGTAATTATAGGGAGTCTCTGGGGGAGCCCATGACAGGTGCATGTTGAAAATAATTAAGAAATAATTTAGATAATTATTATATGGGCTCTCTGGGGAGACCATGTCATATTCACAGCAACACTAATTAATAAATCAATTAATTAATTAATTAAAAGGGTTTTCTGGGAGAGCCTGTGGCAGGCACATGGTGAAAGCAATGAAGAAATCTGTTAATTAATTAATGATGGGAGGTCTCTTGGAGACCCCATGTCAGATACAAGGCAAAAGTAATTAAGTCATCTGTAAATTAATTAATTTTAGGGGTTCTCCAGGGGAATCCATAGGAGACACATGGAAAAGTATTTTAAAGATATGTTAATTCATTAATTATAAAAGTCTCCCTCAACTTATCAATCAATTAATTAATTAATTTCCCTGGTGGGGAACTGATAAAATTAATTATTCATTAACACATGTTGGTGGGTCTCTCTGGGGAATCCATCAGCCTAATGTATTAATTAATTAATTATCAGACCTTAGAGTTTCCCCCCCAGCAAACCCGCAGCAGGTGTACGGCCAAAAGACAGTGAATTAATCAATTAATTCACAGGGGTGTCTGTACCTGGGGATGGCCATGGCCTGGCATATGGCCAAAACTATTAATGAATTCATTAAGCAGTGTGTGTCTCTGGGGAAGAGGTTTTTTTCAAAACAACTAATTAATTAATGAATTCTGGGTCCCCCAGGGGAGCTCATGGATGGGCGAGTTAATTTATTACTTGTGGGCACTATGGTGAGCCCTGATCACTTCTTCACCCTAATTAATTAACCACAAGTTCTGCAGCGCCTCGATCCCTTGCATTTAATTAATTACAGGCTCTGCCTGATCACTTCTTCACCCTAATTAATTAATCACAAGCTATACCTTGATTGCTTGTTTGTCCTTAATTAATGAATTACAAACTCTGCAATCCTTGATCACTTCACCCCAATCAATTAATTAATTAACTGCAATCCCTGATCACTCTTCACACCAATTAAGTAATTACAAGCTCTAATTTGGTCGTTTGGCAAAACGGCCAATTAATTAATGAATTCTGGGTCCCCCAGGGGAGCTCATGGATGGGCGACTTAATTAATTAATTAAGTGCGGGTGCTAAGGTGAACCCTGATAACTTCTTTGCCCCTAATTAATTAATTAATCACAAGCTCTGCAGTGCCTCGATCCCTTGCCTTTAATTAATTACAAGCTCTGCCTGGTCACTTCTTTAACCTAATTTATTAATTGCAAGCTATACATTGATTGCTTATTTACCCTTAATTAATTAATTACAATCCCTGATCACATTTTCACACCAATTAATTAATTAACTGCAATCCCTGATTACTTCTTCACACCAATTAAATAATTTCAAGCTCTAATTTGGTCACTTATGTCCCCTTCACTAAGTAAATGCAAGCTCTGATCACCTCTTCACCCCAATTAAATAATTAGCTGCCAGTCCTGATCACTTCTTTGCCCTTAATTAATTAATTGCAAGCCCTGATTACTTCACTGCAATTCATTACCAGCTCTTCCTGATTAGTTAATTACTTACCATAATTTCCTTACCCCATTACCATCCCCCAATGAATTCATTAATTACTGGCTGTGATTGATCCCTTCTTTCCCCTTAATTAAGTAATTATGACCCCATCACGGGGCTGGTACTGAGCTCTGCCCCTGGGCTAGACGGGGTCGGGGTTCTTATAGGGCGGAGGGGTGGGGGGTGATTTGCATAACGAGGCGGGGCGGGAGGGGGGGCTCGTTACCTCCCCCTGGGTATTGGATCACTAACGAGCACACCCACTTGGTTTGGTTTGACTTAATTAATTAGTTCTCCAGAGAAAGAGGTGTGGGGAAAAATTCATTAATTAGTTAATTAATTAATTACAGGGGTCTGGTCTCAGGTGTCTGGTCAAAACAAGGAGTTAATTAATTAATTATAAAATCTCCAGGGAAGACGTGGCAGCTATTAGGGTTCATTAATTAATTAGGGGGAGAGGCATGGCAGGAGGGAATTAAGAAATAAGTTAATGAAGTCATTAAAGGGGGTCTATTGGGTGCTCACAACAGACACACGGTGAAATCAATTAAGAAATCTGTTACTAATTAATTAAAGGGTGTCTCTGGGGAGCCCATGTCAGATGCAAGGCAAAAGTAATTAAGAAATGTTTTAATAATGAATTACTGGGGGTCTCTAGGGAAGCCCACAGCAGGCACACGATTAAAGTAATTAAGAAATCAGTTAATTAATGAATTATATGGAGTCTCTGGGGAAACCATTGCAGGTGCATGGCAAAACCAGTTAATTAGGTAATTATAGGGGGTGTCTAGGAGAGCCCACAGCAGGCACACTGTGAAAGTAATTAAGAAATCTGCTCATTAATTAGTTATAGGAGGTGTATGGGGAGCCCATGACAGATGCATGTCAAAAATAGTTAATAAATCAGTTAATGAATTAATTGCAGGGGATCTCTGGTGAAAAACAATTAGTCAATTCATTAATTCAATGATTCTGTTGGTGGGAAACCAGTCGAATTAATTAATGAATTCTGTGTGTGTGTGTGTCTCTCCATGGAATCCGTTGGGCTAATTAACTAACTGATTGATTGACAGACCTGAGAGTTCCCCCCAGGGAACCCACAGCAGGTGCACAGCCAAAAAACCAATCAGTTAATTAATTAATTAATTACAGGGTTCCCTTGGGAAGCCAGGTGTACGGCCAAAACAATTAGTGAATGCATTAATGGGGGGTATCTCTCTGGGGAAGGGGCCGGTTGGCAAAACAACCAATTAATTAATTAATACCAGGTCCCTTGGGGAGCTCGTGGATGGGTGAGTTAATTAATTAATTAAGCACAGGTTCTCTGGTGAGCCCTGATCAATTCTGAACCCTTAATTCATTGCAAGCCCTGATCAATCCTGTGCCCTTAATTAATTAAGTACAAGCCCTGATTGTTTCTTTACCTTCAATTAATTAAATACCAGCTCTACATTGATCCCTTCTTTGGCCCTAATTAATTAATCAAAAGCTCTGCAGTACCTTGATCACTTGCCTTTCATTAATTAGTTTATTACAAGCTCTGCCTGATTTCTTCTTAACCACGATTAATTAATTGCAGGCTCTACTTTGATCGCTTCTTTGCCCTTAATTAATTAACTGGAAGCCATGATCACACCTTGACCCCAGTTAATTACTTAACTGCAAGCCCTGATCATGTCTTCACCCCAATTAAAGAACTGAAAGCCCTGATCACCTCAACCCAATTAATTAATTCCCTGCAAGCCCATTTCATCTCTTCCCCCCAATTAATTAATTAAATGCAAGCCCTTATCACATCTTCACCCCAGATAATAGGGAAACAGACCCAGGGCGCGTGGTCAGAACCACTCCAGGTTTGGGCACAGACTGTCCAGGCTGGAGGGGAATGAGACGTGGGGGAAACTGAGCCACAGGTGAAAATGGAGGTGAAGGAAAAACATCCTCCATTGAATTATACCATTGAAATCTTCCTCATTAAATACCTAAACAAATCCAATTAGTTATAGAAACTTTGTGGGTTTTAATTAAAATCACTTCACTAGACGTGCTATCAGTGCTTTCTGGGTGTTAATGAGCCCCATGGTGTGTTTTCTTCTGAGTCCACAGACCTCAGATACCAAGAGGAGAGTGAAGAAACTTCTCCAGAAGTGAAGTCAGGAGTGATGCCCAAAGTGCCTTGAAGCAGTAACGGGCCCCACTGGGAGCCATTGCTGACACAGCCTCCCCATGGGCTCCTTAGAGCAGCCAACTGGAGGCCATGAGCACACACACAGGCAGAGCGCAGGCAGCTCTGATGCTGAGGACACCCTGGCTTGGGCTGATGAAGCAGCAATGCCCAGCGCTGACCCCCAGCCCCTGGGCAGGGAGATCCTGACCCCCACCTGTGTCTCAGGGCTCTTCCTTGACATGTGGGCAGTGTGACACCAAGGGAAGGACAGGGGTAGGACACATGGTGGCCTCCCCTGGGGTGGGTGCAAGGAGGCAATGATGCTCCATGGCCGTGAGGACAATGTGTCTCCTCTGAGGGCCCTGTGGCAGGGACATCAGCCCTAGTCAAGGAGTCAAAGACCTGGCAGATACCCTTGGCCATCTGCACCACAGCCCATCCCACACTGCCCCACGCCTGGGCCTGTTTCCCTGGGGGCTGCAGGCACCCAACGCCCTTCCCCACCGTGATCTCACCCCATGATGTCCCTGCCTGTGCTGCTCTCTCCCCCTCCTCACCAGCTCTTCCCACAAACACAAAGCCACCAGCTCACCCACGCTTCCTCCCAGTGACTTTTAGCACCACAGCACTGCCCTCAGAGTGACATTTCTTTATCCCCATGGCCACTCTGACCTCCAAAGCTGCAGTTTCATGTGGGCTTCCTTTCTTAGGTTCTTTCCACATAGGACAAGGTGGCTTCCCTCAGCCTCCCCTTCCCCAGGCTAAAGGAGCCCAGGTCTCTCAGTGTCTCCACACCGTATCCTGGCAGACTCCCTCTGACCACATTACAGCTCCTCCCCATTCCTCCAGACCGGGGATCCCAGCACTGGGACTGACTGCTCCAGAGGTGGCCTCACTGGTGCGGAGTCCAGATGGACCAGAAGGGTCCTTGTCTGCGTGGCCACGCTGCTCCCAGGGCAGCCCTGTCTGCTCATGGCCAGATTCCTGCTCAGCACCTCTGACTGCCATGGCATCCCCTGCAATGCCCAAATTCTTCTCCTTGGGGCCGGTTCTCCATTTGTCCATGCCTGAGCTGCCTTGATATGGGGTCTTGTGCTGGAACCTTCTGCCATGGTGTCTCCCCAGCTGAGAGCCAAGCACCACACAGCCACTCTCTCTCTCTAAGTGGTTGTGTGTGTTGGGGGCAGTGAGAAGATGCCAGAAGCCGTGGAGACACCAAGGGCAGGGAAGAAGGAGTGCACAACCTGAGGACGTTTCAGGCCAATCAGATCTTTCATCCCTCACAGATTCTACCTGGGTGCTGGTGCTGGATATTTGGCATTTTTGAAACTTGATGCTGATAGAGCTGGAAAATTACATCAGTAATTTTCAGATTTATTTCAGAATATAATAATAAATATATTATATATTACACAATACAATTATATATAATTATAGAATATATATATAATTTTATAATATATATATATATAATCACCCGCACGCCTCTACCATAAAGAACCCCAGACCCTGTCATGGTGCCATCACCCCCTCCCCAAACCCACCACCCATCCCCATGGGCACCCGCTGGGCCTCCCCCATCCTCCTCTTCCTCGTCGCCCTCCCAGGTAACCAGGGGGTGCTGAGGACGTGGCCATGGAGATGATGATGATGATGATGATGCTGGTGGTGGGAGCGGGCGACTCCCTGGTGTCCTTCCTCCTTCCCCAGGGCTGCGGGCGGCCGTGACACTGGTGGAGTCCGGAGGGGCCTCCAGAAACCCGGGGGGTCCTTGGGCCTCCTCTGCAAGGCCTCTGGCTTCACCTTCAGCAGCACCGGCCTGGGATGGATGCGCCAGGCGCCCGGGAAGGGGCTGGAGTGGGTCGCGGGTATTAGCAGCGGTGGTGGCAGCAGACGCTACACGCCATCGGTCCAGGGCCAGTTCAGCATCTCCAGGGACAACTCCCAGAGCACGGTGACGCTGCAGATGAACAGCCTCAGGGACGGTGACACGGCCACCTACTACTGCGCCAAAGGTGCTGCTGTAGCTGCTGATGGTAATGTTTACATTGCTGGTGGCCCCAACCCTTTCACCATGACCCACCTCCCTGGAGAACAATCCGCAAAGGGTGCTGCTGGGGATGCCGTTGCCCTGGCAACACCTATGCCATGTCAGGCTCTCTCCCGAGAGAGCTACTGCGTCCTGCCGGCACTCTCTGCTCTCACTGGGCTCTTCTGGAAAGGCAACGACTCCAAAGCCCCTGGTACCTCAGGATCTATTGCTGCAGCTCTGGCTGCGCCGGCTCCGAGCCGTCGACCTCATGGATCTGCCTTCGGTAAGCCCATGTTGGAGGGGCTGATCCCCCGGCCATCACCCATCTGCTGCACGACAGCTCCCAAGATGACCCTCTCCATGATCTTCCCCAGGACCCAGGTCATGCATCCCATGGGAATGTGAAAGAATGTGAAGATTTGGCAGGGAAATGGAGCAAAAGGGGGAAAACAGTTGGAACATTTAGGTCAAAATGGTTTAAAAGTAGTCAGTTCCCCAATTTTGGGTCAAAAATGGCAATTTTAGGCTGAACAATGTTGATGTTTGGGGCAAAAGAGGTAAAAAAGCAATTTGAGGGTAAAAAGTGATATTTTTGGGCACACAAAGGCCAAATTTGGGTGAAAATGTGGAATCAGCGGTAAAAGAATGTGAAGATTTGGTGCAAAATGGGTCAAAAGTGGGAGAAGAGTTGAAATATTTGTGGTAGAAATGGGTATAAATAGGGAAATTCCCAAATTTGGGGTGACCAATGGTAATTTTTGGTGGGAAAAGTCCATTTTGGGGCAAAAAATGACAGGAATGGTAACAGAATGTGAGGATTTGGGGGAAAACGGGGGAAAAGTGGGAGAAGAGTTGATCTATTTGGGTTAAAAATTAGTATAAAGTGGAAAAGTCTCCAATTTGTGTCAAAAAAAAACCCAGAATTGTGTCAAGACCCTGGAAAATTGGGAAAATCAGTTGAAATTTAGCAAGAAACTTGGAAGAAAGAGGAAGCAACATGGTTTTGGCACCGCCAGTGTCCCCGTGAGTAGCACCAAAACTGCCAGCAGCACCACTGTGACACGGGGAGAACAAATCCCCTGTCAGTCAGCACAGCTGCCTCCTCTCCTCCTGTGGCTTTTTGGTCAAAATTGGGTGAAAAAAATGGAAAGGAAGAGGAGATTTGGCCAAAAATCACAAAGATAATCAAGATATGGTCCAAATTGGTACAAGGAACCAAAGGAAGAGAGGATTTGGGTCAAAATTGGCCAAGAAAAGACAAAGTTACTCAAGATTGAGGTCAATCCTTCCTGGAGCGACTGGAGGTGGAGCCGGATGAGTCACAGCCGGGATTCTGGGAAGAATTTGGGTGAAATTCCGAAGGTTTTGGGGTTTGTGCTTGGAACGAGACCTGGATCTTTGTGCCAGGGCACCAGGGAGATGCTGGGAGGTGGGGACATGGCGATGGGGTGGTGACCACCACCACCACCACCACCTGTGGCGCAGCAGTAGGTCCCCGTGTCATCGTCCTTCCCTGATGATGCGTATCGGGCGTCACAACCATCTCCAGCCCCTTCCCGGGAATCCCCAACGCCCCGGGGTCTCTGATGGTTGGATCAAGAGTGGAATCTGTTGACCCATCTCTTGGGCACTGGCCTCCAGCACTGACCAGTTCCCTCCAATCTCAACCCTTTTCACCCCAACCCTGAGCTGGTCACCCCAAACCTTTACTTGCTCAGTGTAAGGTCATTCTCAGTTTTCATCCCCCTCCAGAGCACGGGGTTGGGGCCACCAGGATAATAACCATCACCAGCAGCACGCTTGGTGCAGTAGTAGGTGGCCGTGTCACCGTCCCTGAGGCTGTTCATCTGCAGCGTCACCGTGCTCTGGGAGTTGTCCCTGGAGATGCTGAACCGGCCCTGGACCGACGGAGCGTACCATGTAGTCCCACCGCTGAAAATACTCCCGACCCACTCCAACCCCTTCCTGGGCGCCTGGCGCACCCATCCCATCTCACAGCTGCTGAAGGTGAAGCCAGAGCCCTTGCAGAGGAGGGGCAGGAACCCCCGGGGTTCTGGAGGCCCCTCCCGACTCCACCAGCGTCACGGCCGCCCGCAGCCCTGGGGAAGGAGGAAGGACACCAGGGAGTCACCCAGTCCCACCAGCACCTTCCATGTCCAAGTCATCACTCCCCAGGGGGAGCAATTCTGGGTCTGGGGGTGTCATGGATCAGGAAGGGTTTGGGTGGCTCCAGGATGGGAGCTCGGGGGGGTTCAGGTCACAACAGGGTGAGGTTGGCAGGGACGGGTCACAGCTGGGTGGGATGGTCACAGGGTGTGGCCCCTGTCAGGGATTTGGGGAAGGAACAGTCACGGCCATGAGCAGAACCCGACTGGGCTGGATCCCAGAGCTCCACACCAGGCCTGAGCTTCTTGGATAAGAGAGGGGGGCAGTTTGGGCAACAGCAGGGGAGGTTTTGGGGCAAAAAGTCGGGATTTGGGTCCAGAGGGTCAAGGGTTGGGAAAGGGTCAGAGCTCAGGGTCAGCAGTCAGGTTATGGAAGGAGATGGTGATGGTGGTGGTGGCCCTGACCCCGTCACCGTGTCCTCACCTCCCTGGAAAACATTCCTGGCCCCGACACTGTCCCTCCCTGACCCAAGTTGGACTCAACAAGGATGGGAGCTGCGGGCACGTGGTCAGGGTGGGCTGGAGGTGGTTGAGTCCTTGTGCGTCCGGTGAAGTGTTGGGCCAAGACCACTGAGGGTCGGGGCAAAGAGAGACGATATTTGGGGTACGTGGGGTGATGACCAGGAAACTGGTCAAGGTTTGGGACCAACCCACCACCCACGGCCACGGCCTTGGCCCTCGGGGGGAGCAAGTCTGGGCTGAGCCTTGGACATGGCTCCAGTGGGGGAGGGTTGGGGTGATGGGTTGGGGGTTGGGGTGACCAGCTGAGGGTTGGGGTGATGGGTTGGGGGTTGGGGTGACCAGCTGAGGGTTGGGGTGTAATTGTCACATCTGGGCCCTCTGACCGTTCCCCTCATGTCTCGGCCGTGTTTCCCCAAACCCCAGCCGATCCCCCCAAACCTTGACCCCTGGAGCCATGGCAAAGGCTCGGCCCAGACTTGCTCCCCTGGCAGGACGAGGACACAGACATGGAGGGGGATGGTGGGAGCGGGCGACTCACTGGTGTCCTTCCTCCTTCCCCAACAAGCCCAGCAGGGCCCCTTCAGATGAACTTTTGCTGGGCATCTGCCTTGGGCTCTGGGCAGAGCCCTTTTAATTGCTTCATTAATTGATTTCTTAATTGCTTTCCCCATGCACCAGCCATGGGTTCTCTAGAGACCCCCTGTAATTAATTAACTAACTGATTTCTTCATTACTTTCACTGTCTGCCATGGACAGCCTATAGACCCCCTTTAATTACTTGATTAACTGATTTCCTAATTACTTTTGCTGTGCATCTGACATGGGCTCCCTGGATACCCACCTTAATTATTTAATTAAGTTATTTCTTAATTGCTTTCCGCCATGCCTCTCCCCATAAGTGATTAACCCACAGAGCTGCCACGTCTTCCCTGGAGATTTTATAGTTAATTAATTATCTCCTTGTTTTGTTCAGACACCTGAGACCAGACCCTCAGAATTAATTAATTAACTAACTAACTAACTAAAAGATTAATTATTTTTTCCTCACGCCTCATTCCCTGGACAACTAATTAATTAAGTCAAAACAAACAAACCTATGGCTGCTCTACACTCACTACAGGAAAGACATTGAGGCCCTGGAGCGCGTTCAGAGGAGGGCTACTAAGCTGGTGAGGGGTCTGGAACACAGGCCTTACGAGGAGCGTCTGAGGGAGCTGGGATTGTTCAGCCTGGAGAAGAGGAGGCTCAGGGGAGACCTTATAGCTCTCTATAACTTCCTGAAGGGAGGTTGTAGTGAGCTGGGGGTCGGCCTCTTCTCCCGTGTAGGCAGTGACAGAACTAGAGGGAATGGTATCAAGCTGCGCCAGGGGAGATTCAGGCTGGACATTAGGAAATACTACTTCTCAGAAAGGGTAGTCAGGCACTGGAATGCACTGCCCAGGGAGGTGGTGGAGTCACCAACCCTGGGGGTGTTCAAGGAAAGACTGGATGTTGTATTGAGGGATATGGTTTAGTGGGAGCTAGTAGTTATAGGTGAATGGTTGGACTGGATGATCTTCTAGGTCTTTTCCAACCTTAAAAATTCTGTGATTCTGTGATTCTGTGATTCTAGTTACCCACAGGAATGTTGTTAATGAGGCCCCCCTCCTCTTGCCCTCCCTGCCTCATCAAGGAAATCACCCCCCACGCCTCTGTCCTATAAGAACCCCCCGACCCCGTCCTGGCGCCATCCCCCCTCCCCAAACCCACCACCCATCACCATGGGCACCCGCTGGGCCTCCCCCATCCTCCTCTTCCTCGTCGCCCTCCCAGGTAACCAGGGGGTGCTGAGGACGTGGCCATGGAGATGCTGCTGCTGCTGCTGCTGATGATGATGATGCTGGTGGTGGGAGCGGGCGACTCCCTGGTGTCCTTCCTCCTTCCCCAGGGCTGCGGGTGGCCGTGACGCTGGTGGAGTCCGGAGGGGCCTCCAGACCCCCGGGGGGTCCCTGCGCCTCCTCTGCAAGGCCTCTGGCTTCACCCTCAGCAGCTTTGCCATGGGATGGGTGCGCCAGGAGCCCGGGAAGGGGCTGGAATACGTCGCGGGGATTAGCAGCAGTGGTGGCAGCACAGCCTACGCGCTGTCAGTCCAGGGCCGGTTCAGCATCTCCAGGGACAACTCCCAGAGCACGGTGACGCTGCAGATGAACAGCCTCAGGGACGGTGACACAGCCACCTACTACTGCGCCAAAGATGCTGATGGTGGTTGTGGCGGTGGCCCGGACCCTGTCCCCATGTCCCATCCTCCCTGGAGAAAAATGTTGGCCCATTATCAGACTCTTAACCCATTTTTGCCTATCTTCAGCTCAACTGAAGTTCCAACCTGCCTGTGGTGCCCACCAACCCCTCGAGCCCTTTGCCCAACCCTTGGCCTTTGGTCTCCACAAGTCAACGGGGCTGGATGGGATCCACCCCAGGGCACTGAGAGAGCTGGCAGATGTGCTTGCCAATCCCCTTCCCATGGTCTCCCAGAAATCCTGGCCAAGGGAAAAAGTCTCCAGCATCCATGATAAGGGGGAAGAGTCTCCAGCATCCATGACAAGGGGGAAGAGTCTCCCTGCAGAGCTGGAGAAGCATCTCCTCCATCCCAGACTGAATCCAAGGGGGGTTTATTCCATTGTTTGGCTGATGTCCCTGTGTCCCAGGGGACAAGGCCACCTCTCATGTCTGTCATTAGCAGGGATCCCCCTTATCTCCTGCCCTATCTGCTGCATCTCTTGGCACTGCAGACCCCCTGGCTGCCTTCCTCACTGCCAGACAGCTGGACAGTGGCTGGGTTGGCACTCAGGGCATATAGTTTCCTGGAGGAGACGCAGGGCTCAGCCCAGGCCTGGGCTCCCCCTTCAGTCTGGCTGTGCAGGACAACTCCTGCCTGAGCTCTGGACACAGCTCCCCACGGGCTGTCTCTGCTGAGATGGGGCCTCAAGGCCATTCCAGGCTGAGTCGCACGGCAACCCCCGTGAGTCGCCTGATGGGCCGGGCATCACCCAGACCTGTGTGTGGAGCTGGGAGCCAGATGGTCCTTACAGCCACGTGCCCTCAGCTCCCATCCTGGTTGGGTCCAGCTCGGGTAAGGGAAGAGGGTCAGGGCCACGAGGACTAGTGCCAGCACCAGCACCTTTGGCACAGTAGTAGGTGGCCGTGTCACCGTCCCTGAGGCTGTTCATCTGCAGCGTCACCGTGCTCTGGGAGTTGTCCCTGGAGATGCTGAACCGGCCCTTGACAGACGGCACGTAGCCTGTCCAACTGCCATCGCTGCTGATCTGCATGACCAGCTCAGGAGTCTTCCCGGGCCGCTGGCGCACCCACATCATGTTGTAGCTGCTGAAGGGGCTGAGAGGACAGTGAGGTGGGGTGAGAACTGGCTGTGGGACCGAGCTCAGAGGGGGGTGATCAGTGGAGCAGAGTCTGGCTGGAGGCCTGTGACCAGCGCTGCTCCCCAGGGCTCGGGGTTGGGTCCAGTCCTGTTGAACATCTTCATTGAGACCTTGATGAGGGAACAGCATCCACCCTCAGCAGGTTCCCGCTGATCCAGAGCTGGGAGGAGTGGCTGACAGGCAGGACACATTTTTCCCTGTGCCTTTCTCCCTGGAGAACTCATTAGGTCAAAACACCCACTCTATGGCAGTGTTCGTTAGTGATCTGATACCCACGGGAGGTGTTGTTAATGAGGCCCCCCCTCTTGCCCACCCTGCCTCGTTATGCAAATCACCCCCCACCCCACCACCCATCACCATGGGCACCCACTGGGCCTCCCCCATCCTCCTCTTCCTCCTTGGAGCGACGCCTCTCCCAGCTTTGCCGTCCTGCCCCCAGCTTGGCCTCCTCCATCTCTGCCCCAGTTCGGGGTCACTGGGTGCTGGGACAGAACGGGGGCTGCAGAAAGTGGCTGCTGCAAGGAGCAGCCAGAAGCTCTCTGCAGGCCCCACAGAGCAACATCGGCCGGGTCAAGGCCGGAGTCGCTGCTGACCAAGGCTGAGCCCATCAGTGATGGTCACAGCGCCTCTGGGAACGACATTTAGGGGGAAAATCCCCAAGCAGCCACTTTGTGCCCCAGAGAAGGGAGTGAGAAGGTGTGAGGAGCCATATGGACACCAAGGCCAGGCCTGAAAGAGATGGGGGTGAAGAATGAGGCTCTCCAGGTACGAGAGAGAGATTCCCCTGCAGCCCCTGGAGAAGCCCATGGTGGAGCGGGTGTCCCCTCGCAGCCCCCGGATAAGGACAGGGAGCAGAGACCATCTACGGCCTGTGCAGAGACCGACCCAGCCCGCAGCAGAGTGGGAGAGCGGCTCTGGTGGGCGTCTGGCCTCCAGCCAGGCTGAACCCACCACCCACGGCCACGGCCTTGGCCCTCGGGGGGAGCAAGTCTGGGCCGGGCCTTGGCCATGGCTCCAGTGGGGGAGGGTTGGGGTGATGGGTTGGGGGTTTTTGACCGCATCCCTACAACCTCACTGCTCTTCACCTCAAAAACTCAGCTGGGTTCCCACCCCACAACTTGTTACCCCAAACCTCAACCGCTCTCCCCCAACCCTCAGCCCTCAGAGCACTGTCAATAGCTCAGCCCAGTATTTCTCCCCCAAGGGACAATGACACGGATGAGGAGGGTGATGGTGGGACCGGGCGACTCAGTGGGTGAAAAAAAGTCAATGTTGGAACTCAAAATTGTTCTCCAGGGAGGTGGGGACACGGGGACGGGGTCGGGGCCACCCTAACCAGCACCATAAGCAGTTTTGGCGCAGTAGTAGGTGGCCGTGTCACCGTCCCTGAGGCTGTTCATCTGCAGCGTCACCGTGCTCTGGGAGTTGTCCCTGGAGATGCTGAACCGGCCCTGGACCGATGGCGCGTAGTAGGTGGTGTCACCGTCACTGAAAATACCCGCGACGAACTCCAGCCCCTTCCCGGGCGCCTGGCGCATCCATCCCATGCGGGTGCTGCTGAAGGTGAAGCCAGAGGCCTTGCAGAGGAGGCGCAGGGACCCCCCGGGGTCTGGAGGCCCCTCCGGACTCCACCAGTGTCACGGCCGCCCGCAGCCCTGGGGAAGGAGGAAGGACACCAGGGAGTCGCCCGCTCCCACCACCAGCATCATCATCATCATCATCTCCATGGCCACGTCCTCAGCACCCCCTGGTTACCTGGGAGGGCGACGAGGAAGAGGAGGATGGGGGAGGCCCAGCGGGTGCCCATGGTGATGGGTGGTGGGTTTGGGGAGGGGGTGATGACACCGCGACAGGGTCTGGGGTTCTTTAAGGTGGAGGCGTGAGAGTGATTATATATATATATATATATATATATAAAATAAAATTATATATGTATCTTATATAATGATATATAATTATATCATATAATATAGAATAGATTATTATTATATTCTGGAATAAATCTGAAAATTACTGATGTATTTTCCAGCTCTATCAGCATCAAGTTTCAACAATGCCAAATATCCAGCACCAGCACCCAGGTAGAATCTGTGAGGGATGAAGGATCTGACTGGCCTGAAACCTCCCCAGGGTGTGCACGAGGAGCACCAGGAAAGGTCACCCCCTTCACACGCTGCTTGGCCGTAGCAGGCAGCTGAGGAGAGAGATGTCATGGGTATGAAACTGTCTCCTGTGTAACTGCTGTTTGTTGTCAGAGAAATCTGTCCCTGCCTGTGAGCACAGGTGATGCCAGGAAAAGCGTTGGCAGTCCCAGGAGGCCAGCGAGGGAGCTGCTGGGCTGGGGGAAGAGCAAGGTTCTCCAGGCAGGGTTGGATCTCAAGAGACTGCTTCTCCTGCCTGTCCAGACCCATATCCATCACAGGATGCTGCTGTCACTGCTTCTATCAACTGAGCCATGGGTGAAAATGGAGGTGAAGGAAAAACATGCTCCATTGAATTATACCATTGAAATCTTCCTCATTAAATACCTAAACAAATCCAATTAGTTATAGAAACTTTGTGGGTTTTAATTAAAATGACTTCAATAGACGTGCTATCAGTGCTTTCTGGGTGTTAATGAGCCCCATGGTGTGTTTTCTTCTGAGTCCACAGACCTCAGATACCAGGAGGAGAGTGAAGAAACCTCTGCAGAAGTGAAGTCAGGAGTGATGCCCAAAGTGCCTTGAAGCAGTAACGGGCCCCACTGGGAGCCATTGCTGACACAGCCTCCCCATGGGCTCCTTAGAGCAGCCAACTGGAGGCCATGAGCACACACACAGGCAGAGCGCAGGCAGCTCTGATGCTGAGGACACCCTGGCTTGGGCTGATGAAGCAGCAATGCCCAGCGCTGACCCCCAGCCCCTGGGCAGGGAGATCCTGGGAATGTCAGAGATGAGATCCCAGAGTGATCCCCATGTGCCCTGGGACACCAGGGGGGAGCCTAGAAGAACTGGTCTCCTGCTGAGCTGGGCTGGACTTCAGACATTGAGGGAGCTCATGGCAACCCAGCAGCACTGCAGAGAGACAGCTGTGGGCAGGAGCAGCTCCTCTGCCAAGCACACAGGGCTGGGGACACTGCCTGCTGCCACCCGGGTCAGACCTGTGAGGCTGAGAGAGCTGATGGCTGCTGAGAGCTCACTGGAGGAGAAATCTCCACAGCCTCTCCCTGGTATGTCTGTGGGTGCAGGGCAATGCAGGTTCTGTTCCTGGAGGGATCTGCTGAAGCTGGGACATGGGGCAGTGTGTGGGCTCTGTCAGGAGGACAGGTTCTCTCTAGGACCAGCAGGTGCTGCCTGGGTCAGCTTTGCTCCCAGCTCCAGCTGATCCTGGAGAAACTCCAAAGGGACTTTGAAGAACAACATCAAGGAAGCATTTTCCTGCCAGGCAGAGTCTTTGCTTTGACTTCTCCTCTCCTGTGGCTGTGCTGACTGTGGCAGATGAGAATTGATTTCTCCCCTTGAGAATATGCAGTGAAACCTTGATTGTCATGAAGATGTCAGAGCATCTCCTGAGCCCTGCACACACAGAGGTTCCCTGGGCAGTGCCCTGATGCCAGGAGGGGTCTGCAGAGCAGAGCTGAGCACAGGGCAGGTGGGATGAGGTCTGTGAGCACAGAGCAGGAGGGGACATGGGCAAAGAGCAGCAGCTGCAGGGACAGCTCCAGGCAGCAGAGACATTGTCAGGGAGGGAGAAGGAGCTGCTCCCAGCAATGCCCTGGCACTGGGGATCTGGCACCTCCCTGACATCCCCACAGTGCTGGAAGACCCTTTCCCGCAGTGAGCCCCTGGTTTCTGCCACCCAGCACAGACTCTGCACCCAGAGTTCCAGGGTTTCAGGATGAGTCTTCTCCTTGGCAGCCCAACCCCCAGGGAGGAGAAACCCCTGAGTGCCTGTCTGTCTGTCCCTGTCCTTCCAGCCTTGGCTGGGGCATTTCTCCCTGTTTCCCCTCTTGTCCCTGCAGCCTTTGTCCCCCAGTTACCTGGGGCTCTGGGCATGTCCACTGGTAGGGCTGGCACTGAGCTGACCCTCACCTCAGGACCCCCATCCGTAGAACTTCCCTCCTCCCAGCAGTGGCACGCTCAAGCCAGCACAAAGCAGACCTCCCAAAAGGGACCTGCCAAAAGTCCTCCTGAATTCAGAGTCATTCTGAGGGCATTGCCTAAGTAGGAGAAGAAATTTTCTTCAAAGAAATTTCCCTAACTTCTCACTGTGCCTTTTCCTCCCTGGACAGGTCTCCACACTGGACAGCAGCAGATGTCCAACAGCAGCAGCTCCATCAGCCAGTTCCTCCTCCTGCCCTTTGCAGACACACGGGAGCTGCAGCTCCTGCACTTCTGCCTCTTCCTGGGCATCTACCTGGCTGCTCTGCTGGGCAACGGCCTCATCATCCTCACCATAGCCTGTGACCACCGCCTCCACACACCTATGTACTTCTTCCTCCTCAACCTCGCTGTTACTGACCTTGGCTTCATCTCCACCACTGTTCCCAAATCCATGGCCAATTCCCTGTGTGACACCAGGGCCATTTCCTACACAGGGTGTGTGGCTCAACTCTTCTTCCTTTTATTTTTGTTCTCCACAGAGCACTTTCTGCTCACCATCATGTCCTACGACCGCTACGTTGCCATCTGCCACCCCCTGCACTACGGGACCCTCCTGGGCAGCAGAGCTTGTGTCCACATGGCAGCAGCTGCCTGGGCCAGTGGGTTTCTCCATGCTGTGCTGCACACAGCCAGTACATTCTCACTGCCCCTCTGCCATGGCAATGCTGTTGACCAGTTCTTCTGTGAAATCCCCCCGATCCTCAAGCTCTCCTGCTCACATGCCTACCTCAGGGAAACTGGACTCATTGTGCTCAGTGTCTGTTTAGTTTTGGGGTGTTTTGTGTTCATTGTGCTGTCCTATATGCAGATCTTCAGGGCTGTGCTGAGGATCCCCTCGCAGCAGGGACGGCACAAAGCCTTTTCCACCTGCCTCCCTCACCTGGCCGTTGTCTCCCTGTTTATCAGCACTGCTGTTTTTGCCAACCTTAAGCCCCCCTCAATCTCCTCCCTTATTCTGGACCTGGGATTGGCATTTTTTTACTCAGTGGTTCCACCAGCAATGAACCCCCTCATCTACAGCATGAGGAACCAGGAGCTGAAGGATGCCATGTGGAAACTGAGGACTGGATGTTTCTAAGGAGCAATAAACTGCTCATCTTCTTCTGTGTATCACTGTCACTGGTTTCGGCTAGGATAGAGTTAATTTCTTTGCAATAATGGATGGAATGCCATGTTTGGGTGTTGGGATGAGGCAGTGCTGATAAAACTTGGATGTTTCTAGCTGTTGCCAGGCAATCAAGGGCTTTTCAGTTGTTCCTATTTCCCTGCTAAGGAGAAGGGACTGGACACAGCCAGGACAGGTGCTCTGAACTGGCCAAAGAGGGGATTCCATTCCAACTGTGAGATGCTCTGCAGAAAGGGGGGTTGGTGGGGGGAGGAGGAGGCAGCTCCAGGACACAAGGTTTTGGGACGGTCCATTTTTGGGATGTCTCTGAGCTGTGCAGCCTGAGCTGTGCAGTTCAGGGAGAAACCACACTGTGTGTCCCCAGATTTGTGCATTTTACTGCAAAGAACTATTGCTGTTCTTTCTCTCTCTCTGCTGTCCCAGTAAACTGTCCTTAGCCCATCCCTCAAAGTTTTGGCTTCACTGTTGTCCCTTCTCCCTCCCTTTCCCCCTCCCTCAATTCCTCCCCCCCACACTCCCTCTTACAGAACAGGTGGCTGCGTGGTGCCCGGCTCTCAGCTGGGGCAAAGCCACCACATGTCACAAGTTCAGCTTGTCCATAGCTGAGGTTAATGGGGCTGCTGGTGTGCTGCCTGCAGAGGTTTCAGGCCAGGAACACCTTTTCTCCAGGAGCTGTTGCCAGATGTTTAAGAAGTTGGAAGGTGGATCCTGGGAGAGCCTGAACATTGTGTCAAGGAATATGAGGGTCGTTCCCGGTGTAGGAATCTGCAGCTTCCTGTCCGCTCCCTGGGGAGGTTTCAGGACAGGAACATCTTTCATCCCTCACACCTGTGGTTTGAAGCTATTGCTGGACGTTTACCCATTCTGAAGGAGGACCAGTAGACTCTAGTGTGCTGTTACTCTCTGTTCAGCATGTTCCAGTCGGACACTGGTCTGAAATGACGTCAAGGAATTTTACGAGCATCTCCTGCCAAGGAAAGCCCTGAGGCCCAATGTTACTGGGGCCACCAGTGTGCTACCTGGGGCGGTTTCTGGCCAGGAACATCTTTCATCCCTCACAGCTTTTGCTTGGGAGCCATTGCTGGACGTTCGGTGGTTTTGAAGTTGGACACTGTTAGACCTGGAAAATGATGTCAGGCAGAGTTACATCCACTCCCATGGCTACAAGAGCCCTGACCCCCATGTTACCGGGGCTGCTAGTGGGCTACCTGGGGAGGTTTCAGGCCAGGAACATCTTTCTTCCCTCACAACTTTGTTTAAGGATCTGTTGCTCTTCGTTTAGCAGTTGGAAGAAATATACTGGTAGAGCCCAGAAGTGTCATCAAGCGTTGTTAGGACTGTTTGCTTTGTCAGGAAACCCTTGACCCCAAGGTTACTAGGGCTGCTAGTGAACTACCTAGGCAGGTTTCAGTCCAGGAACACCTTTCACACCTCAAGCATTTTCTCTGGGAGCTATTGCAGGACTTTTAAAGTTGTTTTGAAAGCGAGGGCTGGTGGAGCAGGAAAAAGACATTGTCTATGAAAGCCCTGAGCCCGAAGGTTACTGGGGCTGCTAGTGACCTACTGGGGAGGTTTCAGGCCAGGAACTTCTTTCAGCACTCCAAGCTTTTGTTTTGGAGCTGTACCTGGGCATTTAGCAGTTTCTAAGCTGGACACTTGTAGAGCCTGAAAATGGCATCAGGACCTTTTAGGACCATTCCCTTGGGGAGGAATCACAGAAGGTTAGGAGTTGGCAGGGAACTTGAAAGATCATCTATGACATGAAAGATCATCTCTGCCATCATCAGAGGATGATGTTTTAGAAGGCATTCTGGAGCATCCTCGAGATGACCTGCTCAAGTGTGGGGACATCTACAGGCTGCAGGTAGAATCACTGTCCCACCCCATCCAGCATGAGCTGCAGCAGAAGAGGCTCATTCCCCATGCTCTTCTGCATGGGCTGCGGGGGAATCTCTGCTATGGGCCTTGGAGGACCTTCTCCCCCTACCTCACCGACCTGGTTGTCTGTAATGTCCCTTACACTTTCTTACTCCTTTTTCTGGTGGCAAAAAGCAGCTGCTGATTTTTATTTCCCTTCTTAAAAATATTGTCACAGAGTTGCTCTACACAATGCTCTGCTCCACACGGCCAGTGCATTGTCACTGCCCCTCTGCCATGGCAATGCTCTTGTCCAGTCTCTGTGAAATCCCACA